>JAJOZX010009128.1:0-159704 GCA_023014485.1 Bathynomus jamesi | reverse complement strand
ATACAATTGAACAATGGAATATTAACCACATTAATTTTCTACACACGTTCATCGCATGTTTCATATAACGGAAAGTTTTCGCTTTCTCTTGCGTTGAGAATATAATTGCAAATGTATCATCTACTTTTTAATTGTTTTTACAGAGCACCGTAAAGACTTTGATAACTTTAGGCTCTTGTGTGGCTGTACACACCCTCCTTGAAGTACCACTGTTTCTCATTATCTCGTGAATACTAAAAGGTCAACTTATTACTTTATTCCTTTTTTTCATCCTTATCCTAGCTTCAACAGAGTTAGGTAGAGCGTTCATTATCTATTCTGCTAGATTTTCTACATATTCATTCTGAGAGAGGAGCCATTTTCTATATATATATATAAGCAAACAACCACAGGGAAAAGGAAAAATAAACAGAAATCCGAGCGCTTTCGTGATATATTCATATCTTCAGGGAAAAACAAGTAATTACTTGTTTTTCCTTGAAGATGTGAATATATCACGAAAGCGCTTGGATTTCGTGTTTCTTTTTCCTTTTCCCTGTGATTGTTTGCTTATTAATAAGATCACGTGTTATTCTGTGATTTTACCATTCTGAGTTCATTCCCATATATATATATATATATATATATATATATATATGCATATAACTGCAATGACCACGCAGTATATAAATGAATAGAAACGACATAAGTATTAAGGAACGTTTCTGCACACGAGGAGGAGAGATAACGAATAAATGAAAAATGAGGCGAACCGCCCGGGAATCGAACCCAGGGCCTTCCAATTGCCGGTTGGACGCGCTACCATTATGCTACGGTCCTCAATTAATCACAAATCGAAATTCTCCCACATAGGGCAGAAACCAATGCCCTGAGAGGGCACCCTCGCAAATCGTGAATATGCGCATATAACTGCAATGACCACGCAGGGCAATTGGAAGGCCCTGGGTTCGATTCCCGGGCGGTTCGCCTCATTTTTCATTTATTCGTTATCTCTCCTCCTCGTGTGCAGAAACGTTCCTTAATACTTATGTCGTTTCTATTCATATATATAATATATATATATATATATATACAGGGCGTCCCAAAAAAATGTATACACACTTTAACAGCTGATAGCTCAATTGATGTTTCTTTCTTTCCAAGTTATACCCATTAGAATTAATAATGGCAGTCAGACTAAGCTTTGAACAAAGGAAATTCATTCTAAAATGCTACTGGAAGTGTGAAAACGCAGTTGAAGTGCAAAGACAGTTTAGGAGGGAGTTTCAAACAGATCCACCAACGCGACTTACCATCACTCGAATTAGAGATAAGTTTGAAGCCGATGGAACTGTTCAGAATGTCCACAAGAAGCGTTCCGGAAGACCACGGACATCGACAAGCCCCACAAAGCAAGAAAGAGTACTGGAAACGTATCACAAAGTCCAAGAAAATCTGTGCGGCAAGCGAGTCGTGAGGTAGGAATTTCAGAATCGTCTGTCCAACGCATTTTGAAGCGCTGTCAATGGAAAAGTTACATTCCAAGATTAGTCCATGCTATTAATGAAGATGATCCGGACCGAAGAGTGGAGTATTGCGAGTGGTACTTGGCACGATGTGGATGTGGATTGGACGAAGGGGTTTCGTAGAATACCCTCCGCGTTCACTAGACCTCACACCACTAGACTTTTTTTATGGGGATACTTAAAAGACAAAGTCTACGCTATAAAACCTGCAACAGTCGCTGAATTGAGAGCAGCCATTGAACGACAATGCACACAAATACCAAACGAAATGTTTCGTGATGTTTGCGATTCCATTGCTTCGCGTTATCAGCAGTGCCTGGACCAGAACGGACGTCAGTTTGAAAACAGGCGTTGACAAAACAATTAAATAATGTCTGTAGATTCTATTACATTTTGAAAATGAAATGTATTTTAATAAACACTGCCTTTATAAGTATTTAAAGTGTGTATACATTTTTTTGGGACGCCCTGTATATATATATATAAATTATTTCACGAAAGTAACACGCGAATAATATTTATGATGAAAATAACCACTATCACTATTTTTGTGACCTATATATAGTCTCGAACTTGTTATTTATTTCAGTGTTCCTGCTATGTCATTAGATGAAAGCACTTTAGCACCATTCTGTGTTTCCATTTTCCTTCGTGGTTATTTTCATTATATATATATATATATATGCTGCAAACCCACAAGGAGAGAGAGAAGAGAAACTTTGCAAATACCTTGAGCAAAGGTCGCCTTACAAAGGCTTAGCGGTTAACGCTGTCAAGTTTGGAATGTGATTGGCATCGGAGAACATGATTGGGACAAGCAAACTTTGAAGATTTTCTTTCAAAGAGATCAAATATAAAAGTGAAGTTTATACTCTTCCTCTTCACACTGTTTCTCCTCACTCCTTTCCACCTCCAGCATCTCGCATAACACTAGCAACTCTTTGTTGTCCATCATTTGACGCCAATATTACTCTTTGAGAATCTGAGTCTTTTGCGTAATTAATAATTCCAAATGATTTAAAATGGAAATGTAAATCTTCTGCTCGATTTGGTTTCAAGCATTTTTTATTAAAAATTTAATTACATTATATAAAGCAATTTTTGACTCTCTCTCTCTCTCTCTCTCCTCTCTCTCTCTCCTCTCTCTCTCTCTCTCTCTCTCTCTCTCTTCATAACCCAACTCGAAACAATGGTTGGAAGTTGGATTTGAAACGGTTTAGGACTAGTGTGTGTGGGAATTACTTTACGTACAAGATCTGTGACACGTGGAACAGGTTACCTTCAGAAGTTGTGAACAGTTCCTCTGTGGATCACTTCAAGAAAAGGTTAGACCAAATCTTGCACACTATTTGAGGGTGTAGAAAATTTTCCCTGGCAACCGTTGCCATTGGTACCTCCTCGGTATGGGCCGCAAGGCCTTTTGAGGTACTTCTTTTCCTTGTAACTCCTTGTAACTCTCTCTCTATCTATCTATATATATATATATATATATATATATATATATATATATATATATATATAGTCATGCGGGTTGCTTCTACAGAGCTTCAATTTAATATTTAGGAGAAATCCAATGACAAGGAGAAATGTAAATGCCATGAAAAGTCTTCTTTAATGCGCAACGTTTCGAGCAATACGCTCATCTTCAGGCTGTTTAATAACAATGTGAAATTAAAATCAATATTGAATGAAAAACAAAACAGAAAATTTCTATAACCTATTCGTAAAGACAAATTTTAAAAGACTGAGAAAAGAGGGTTAAATTCTAAGTTATACAGATTTACATATAAAAATTAAGAAGTTATTTTTAAATACATGTAGTAAATGTGAAATTAATACACTGGAAAAATTACCAATAGTACACTGGAACAATGGAACTATCTACCTTACACTGCAGTATCCGAGGCTGACTAATTTGAGCAGAGACAAAGAACGGGAAACACGAGAGATGGCGAGGGCGATTGGGGGGAGGGATTATAAGGAATTGGGGAAGGAGGAGGGATCATAGCAAATTGAGAGGGACGGCCGATGAGTCAACATTCAGACTAGGGGACAATGCTTTAATGAACAGCGATTCTAAAATTCTTAGTGAGTTGGGACAAGTATTACAACCAAGAATTTTAAAATTGTCTAAAGTGACATCAATTTTACATTTAATGCTGTGTTCACGAATACTCGAGGCTTCTTTAGTTTTTAAAATTTTACCTGTTCGGCCACTTATTCCCATATGCGAATAAAATCTAGCCCTGAGAGAGCGAACAGTGTTGCCGATGTAATTCCCAAGGAGACACCTGGGGCAGGTAAATAAATATACAACACCGCTACGCAACGAGTCAGGGGTTCGATCCTTCGCTGAGAAAAAGCTACCTAAAGACGTTTTATTAATAAATATGATGCGGAAATCAGTATGATAAAAAAATTTCCTTAACAATTTTGTAAATTTAAGCTTAAATTCCTTATTCAAAGGACCCATTTCAGGTACCAAGAAATATTTTATATCCTTCGGCACTGTAATACATGGAAGTTGAGGGCTATAAACATTATTTAAGAAGGATCTAATTAGTTTGTCTACATATTGAACAGGAAAACTATTATTAGTAAAGTATGATCTTAGATTATTAAATTCATCATTAAGTAAGGTAAAATTAGAGGTCAAATTATATCCTCTGAACAGGAGAGTTTTAATACAAGACATCTTATAGTTGAAATCAGTAAAACTAAAAAAAAAATTCATGCCCAAACCAGTGAAAGTGGGTTTCCTGTAAACTGATGTAGTAATAGAATCACCGTTTTTCGAAATTAAAAGATCTAAGAAGGGGAGGGAGCCATTTTGCTCAGTTTCCATTGTATACGTTATATTGGGGTGCAAAGAATTTAGGAAGTTAAAGAATTGTTGCGCTTGTACCGCATTATCAAAGACTGCTATCGAATCATCAACGAAGCGTCGATAGAAAATTGGCTTGAGATGAGTGGGAGATTGTCTAAAAATTACACTTTCTAAATGAGTCATAAAAAAGTCAGCTGCTAACGGTCCGACTGGTGATCCCATCCCTACCCCATCAATTTGTTGGTAAACCTTATTGTTGAAAGTGAAATAGCATTGTTTGAAGACCAATTCTAAAAGTTCCTTCAAATGAGACAATGAAAAACCATGAAAATTATCAACTGAGCTAAAAACCCTATCTAAAATAATGGCAATAGTTTCAGATACAGGTACATTTGTGAAAAGTGACTTTACATCAAAACTGACAAAAAACTTTTTTGAATCGAAGTTTTTACCAAGGAGGTCTTTTTGGAATTCAAACGAGTTATTTATAGTGCAAGCATTTTTCGCAAAGGGGGACAGGAGACGAACAACAAATTTTGCCAATTGAAAGGTGGGTAAGTTATACGAAGCTAAAATAGGACGGAGAGGTGTTCCAGCTTTATGGATTTTAGGCAGACAGTATAATTGAGCAAGATTAGCACCAGATGCGAACAACTGAGAGTAAGTATCATTTTTTATTATCTTTAAGGACTTTAGTCGTGACAGAAATCTATTAACATGGTCTTCTAACCTTACAATGACTTTATTTACAGGTTCTAGAATTTGTTTGAATTTAGTAAGATCACTTAGGATTTCATTAGTTTTGTTTATGTAGTCCGATTTATTCAAAATAACCACTCCGTTACCCTTGTCTGGTCTAGTCACAACAATCTCCTGGTTCTTTGCCAAATTCTTAATACACTGCAAATCACTCTTCCTAAATATGAAAGATTGAAATTTAAGATTTCTAAGTTTAAGAAAAAATTCTTGAGTTAAATTTGAGAACTGACATTTGAAATTATTGAAATCCCCCACATGGGGAACATTTTTCAAGCCATTGAAAAATTTTTCAAAGTAAAGAAAAAACGAAGGCTTATATATTTGAAACAACGGAAGTTTGTTTACTTCAAACTCTACCGTGATAATCTATATGACTCTGAATTTTATCAATCGTCCCTGGAATATTTATTAAATAATGAAATTAATTATAAAATCAAAATATCAGATTCGCATAACAAGTCTCTTGGGCATTATACAACTACTCTTAAAAATACCTTGTCGTTGTTGGACTATTTATTAATAATTTCTCTTGTACAACGTGAACTAGAAAAATTTCACTCTACCATCTTGGAAACACATGAACGTAAGTTAAAGGCTTTGGGAATGAATTCACCAAATTTTTTCAATTCAGAGAAGGTAATTTCGAATCTTTCTAGTTACACACTCTCCCCTCGGGAAAAGTTTTTACTGTCACTTGGTTTGCAATTTAAGCTTCCGTTGTTTCAAATATATAAGCCTTCGTTTTATCTTTACTTTGAAAAATTTTTCAATGGCTTGAAAAATGTTCCCCATGTGGGGGATTTCAATAATTTCAAATGTCAGTTCTCAAATTTAACTCAAGAATTTTTTCTTAAACTTAGAAATCTTAAATTTCAATCTTTCATATTTAGGAAGAGTGATTTGCAGTGTATTAAGAATTTGGCAAAGAACCAGGAGATTGTTGTGACTAGACCAGACAAGGGTAACGGAGTGGTTATTTTGAATAAATCGGACTACATAAACAAAACTAATGAAATCCTAAGTGATCTTACTAAATTCAAACAAATTCTAGAACCTGTAAATAAAGTCATTGTAAGGTTAGAAGACCAGGTTAATAGATTTCTGTCACGACTAAAGTCCTTAAAGATAATAAAAAATGATACTTACTCTCAGTTGTTCGCATCTGGTGCTAATCTTGCTCAATTATACTGTCTGCCTAAAATCCATAAAGCTGGAACACCTCTCCGTCCTATTTTAGCTTCGTATAACTTACCCACCTTTCAATTGGCAAAATTTGTTGTTCGTCTCCTGTCCCCCTTTGCGAAAAATGCTTACACTATAAATAACTCGTTTGAATTCCAAAAAGACCTCCTTGGTAAAAACTTCGATTCAAAAAAGTTTTTTGTCAGTTTTGATGTAAAGTCACTTTTCACAAATGTACCTGTATCTGAAACTATTGCCATTATTTTAGATAGGGTTTTTAGCTCAGTTGATAATTTTCATGGTTTTTCATTGTCTCATTTGAAGGAACTTTTAGAATTGGTCTTCAAACAATGCTATTTCACTTTCAACAATAAGGTTTACCAACAAATTGATGGGGTAGGGATGGGATCACCAGTCGGACCGTTAGCAGCTGACTTTTTTATGACTCATTTAGAAAGTGTAATTTTTAGACAATCTCCCACTCATCTCAAGCCAATTTTCTATCGACGCTTCGTTGATGATTCGATAGCAGTCTTTGATAATGCGGTACAAGCGCAACAATTCTTTAACTTCCTAAATTCTTTGCACCCCAATATAACGTATACAATGGAAACTGAGCAAAATGGCTCCCTCCCCTTCTTAGATCTTTTAATTTCGAAAAACGGTGATTCTATTACTACATCAGTTTACAGGAAACCCACTTTCACTGGTTTGGGCATGAATTTTTTTTTTGTTTTACTGATTTCAACTATAAGATGTCTTGTATTAAAACTCTCCTGTTCAGAGGATATAATTTGACCTCTAATTTTACCTTACTTAATGATGAATTTAATAATCTAAGATCATACTTTACTAATAATAGTTTTCCTGTTCAATATGTAGACAAACTAATTAGATCCTTCTTAAATAATGTTTATAGCCCTCAACTTCCATGTATTACAGTGCCGAAGGATATAAAATATTTCTTGGTACCTGAAATGGGTCCTTTGAATAAGGAATTTAAGCTTAAATTTACAAAATTGTTAAGGAAATTTTTTTATCATACTGATTTCCGCATCATATTTATTAATAAAACGTCTTTAGGTAGCTTTTTCTCAGCGATGGATCGAACCCCTGACTCGTTGCGTAGCGGTGTTGTATATTTATTTACCTGCCCCAGGTGTCTCCTTGGGAATTACATCGGCAACACTGTTCGCTCTCTCAGGGCTAGATTTTATTCGCATATGGGAATAAGTGGCCGAACAGGTAAAATTTTAAAAACTAAAGAAGCCTCGAGTATTCGTGAACACAGCATTAAATGTAAAATTGATGTCACTTTAGACAATTTTAAAATTCTTGGTTGTAATACTTGTCCCAACTCACTAAGAATTTTAGAATCGCTGTTCATTAAAGCATTGTCCCCTAGTCTGAATGTTGACTCATCGGCCGTCCCTCTCACTTTGCTATGATCCCTCCTCCTTCCCCAATTCCTTATAATCCCTCCTTCCCCAATCGCCCTCGCCATCTCTCGTGTTTCCCGTTCTTTCTCTGCTCAAATTAGTCAGCCTCGGATACTGCAGTGTAAGGTAGATAGTTCCATTGTTCCAGTGTACTATTGGTAATTTTTCCAGTGTATTAATTTCACATTTACTACATGTATTTAAAAATAACTTCTTAATTTTTATATGTAAATCTGTATAACTTAGAATTTAACCCTCTTTTCTCAGTCTTTTAAAATTTGTCTTACGAATAGGTTATAGAAATTTTCTGTTTTGTTTTTCATTCAATATTGATTTTAATTTCACATTGTTATTAAACAGCCTGAAGATGAGCGTATTGCTCGAAACGTTGCGCATTAAAGAAGACTTTTCATGGCATTTACATTTCTCCTTGTCATTGGATTTCTCCTAAATATTAAATTGAAGCTCTGTAGAAGCAACCCGCATGACTATATATATTCAAGGTATGGACAAGATGGCCTCAGGGCTTATCGCCATGTTTGGAAGACTTCACGAAAGTTTCTCAAGTCAAAACTGGACTGTTATTTTCTTGAAATGTGTCGGACTTGCAGGATTTTCCCGAATTTGTTTACTTCAAACTCTACCGTGATAATCTATATGACTCTGAATTTTATCAATCGTCCTGGAATATTTATTAAATAATGAAATTAATTATAAAATCAAAATATCAGATTCGCATAACAAGCTCTTGGGCATTATACAACTACTCTTAAAAATACCTTGTCGTTGTTGGACTATTTATTAATAATTTCTCTTGTACAACGTGAACTAGAAAAATTTCACTCTACCATCTTGGAACACATGAACGTAAGTTAAAGGCTTTGCGAATGAATTCACCAAATTTTTTCAATTCAGAGAAGGTAATTTCGAATTTTCTAGTTACACACTCTCCCCTCGGGAAAAGTTTTTACTGTCACTTGGTTTGCAATTTAAGCTTCGTTGTTTCAAATATATAAGCCTTCGTTTTTTCTTTACTTTGAAAAATTTTCAATGGCTTCAAAAATGTTCCCCATGTGGGGGATTTCAATAATTTTCAAATGTCAGTTCTCAAATTTAACTCAAGAATTTTTTCTTAAACTTAAAATCTTAAATTTCAATCTTCATATTTAGGAAGAGTGATTTGCAGTGTATTAAGAATTTGCAAAGAACCAGGAGATGTTTGTGACTGACAGACAAGGTACGGAGTGGTTATTTTGAATAAATCGGACTACATAAACAAAACTAATGAAATCCTAAGTGATCTTACTAAATTCAACCAAATTCTAGAACCTGTAAATAAAGTCATTGTAAAGGTTAGAAGACCAGGTTAATAGATTTCCTGTCACGACTAAAGTCCTTAAAGATAATAAAAAATGATACTTACTCTGTTTGTCGCATCTGGTGCTAATCTTGCTCAATTATACTGTCTGCCTAAATCCATAAAGCTGGAACACCTCTCCGTCCTATTTTAGCTTCGTATAACTTACCCACCTTTAAATTGGCAAAATTTGTTTGTTCGTCTCCTGTCCCCCTTTGCGAAAAATGCTTACACTATAAATAACTCGTTTGAATTCCAAAAAGACCTCCTTGTAAAACTTCGATTCAAAAAAGTTTTTTGTCAGTTTTGATTAAGTCACTTTTCACACAAATGTACCTGTATCTGAAACTATTGCCATTATTTTAGATGGGTTTTTAGCTCATTTGATAATTTTCATGGTTTTTCATTGTCTCATTTGAAGGAACTTTTAGAATTGGTCTTCAAACAATGCTATTTCACTTTCAACAATAAGGTTTACCAACAAATTGATGGGTAGGGATGGGATCACCAGTCGGACCGTTAGCAGCTGACTTTTTTATGACTCATTTAGAAAGTGTAATTTTTAGACAATCTCCCCACTCATCTCAAGCCAATTTCTATCGACGCTTCGTTGATGATTCGATAGCAGTCTTTGATAATGCGGTACAAGCGCAACAATTCTTTAACTTCCTAAATTCTTTGCACCCAATATAACGTATACAAGGAAACTGAGCAAAATGGCTCCCTCCCCTTCTTAGATCTTTTAATTTCGAAAAACGGTGATTCTATTATACATCAGTTTACAGGAAACCCACTTTCACTGGTTTTGGGCATGAATTTTTTTAGTTTTACTGATTTCAACTATAAGATGTCTTGTATTAAAAATCTCCTGTTCAGAGGATATAATTTGACCTCTAATTTTACTTACTTAATGATGAATTTATAATCTAAGATCATACTTTACTAATAATAGTTTTCCTGTTCAATATGTAGACAAAACTAATTAGACCTTCTTAAATAATGTTTATAGCCCTCAATTCCATGATTACAGTGCCGAAGGATATTAAAATATTTCTTGTACCTGAAAATGGGTCCTTTGAATAAGGAATTTAAGCTTAAATTTACAAAATTGTTAAGAAAAAATTTTTATCATACTGATTTCCGCATCATATTTATTAATAAAGTCTTTAGGTAGCTTTTTCTCAGCGAAGGATCGAACCCCTGACTCGTTGCGTTAGCGGTGTTGTATATTTATTACCTGCCCCAGGTGTCTCCTTGGGAATTACATCGGCAGCACTGTTCGCTCTCTCAGGGCCTAGATTTATTCGCATATGGGAATAAGTGGGCCGAACAGGTAAAATTTTAAAAAACTAAAGAAGCCTCGAGTATTCGTGAACACAGCATTAAATGTAAAATTGATGTCACTTTAGACAATTTTAAAATTCTTGGTTGTACAGTAATACTGTCCCAACTCACTAAGAATTTATAGAATCGCCTGTTCTGTTCATTAAGCATGTCCCTAGTCTGAATGTTGACTCATCGGCCGTCCCTCTCAATTTGCTATGATCCTCCTCCTTCCCCAATTCCTTATAATCCCTCCTTCCCCAATCGCCCTCGCCATCTCTCGTGTTCCCGTTTGTCTCTGCTCAAATTAGTCAGCCTCGGATACTGCAGTGTAAGGTAGATAGTTCCATTGTTCCAGTGTACTATGGTAATTTTTCCAGTGTATTAATTTCACATTTACTACATGTATTTAAAATAACTTCTTAATTTTTATATGTAAATCTGTATAACTTAGAATTTAACCCTCTTTCTCAGTCTTTAAAATTTGTCTTTACGAATAGGTTATAGAAATTTTCTGTTTTGTTTTTCATTCAATATTGATTTAATTTCACATGTTATTAAACAGCCTGAAGATGAGCGTATTGCTCGAAACGTTGCGCATTAAAGAAGACTTTTCATGGCATTTACATTTCTCCTTGTCATTGGATTTCTCCCTAAATATTTAAATTGAAGCTCTGTAGAAGCAACCCGCATGACTATATTATTCAAGGTATGGACAAGATGGCCCTCAGGGCTTATCGCCATGTTGGGAAGACTTCACGAAAGTTTCTCAAGTCAAAAATGGACTGTTATTTTCTTGAAATGTGTCGGACTTGCAGGATTTTCCCGAATTTGTTTACTTCAAACTCTACCGTGATAATCTATATGACTCTGAATTTTTATCAATCGTCCCTGGAATATTTATTAAATAATGAAATTAATTATAAAATCAAAATATCAGATTCGCATAACAAGTCTCTTGGGCATTATTAAACTACTCTTAAAAATACCTTGTCGTGTTGGAATTTATTAATAATTTCTCTGTACAACGTGAACTAGAAAAATTTCACTCTACCATCTTGGAAACAATATGAACGTAAGTTTAAAGGCTTTGGGAATGAATTCACCAATTTTTTCAATTCAGAGAAGGTAATTTCGAATCTTTCTAGTTACACACTCTCCCCTCGGAAAAGTTTTTACTGTCACTTGGTTGCAATTAAGCTTCCGTTGTTTCAAATATATAAGCCTTCGTTTTTCTTTACTTTGAAAAATTTTTCAATGGCTTTTGAAAAATGTCCCCATGTGGGGGATTTCAATAATTTCAAATGTCAGTTCTCAAATTTACTCAAGAATTTTTTCTTAAACTTAGAAATCTTAAATTCAATCTTTCATATTTAGGAAGAGTGATTTGCAGTGTATAAGAATTTGGCAAAGAACAGGAGATTGTTGTGACTAGACCAGACAGGGTAACGGAGGGTTTATTTTGAATAAATCGGACTACATAAACAAACTATGAAATCCTAAGTGATCTTTACTAAATTCAAACAAATTCTAGAACCTGTAAATAAAGTCATTGTAAGGTTAGAAGACCAGGTTAATAGATTTCTGTCACGATAAAGTCCTTAAAGATAATTAAAAATGATACTTACTCTCAGTTGTTCGATCTGGTGCTAATCTGCTCAATTATACTGTCTGCCAAAATCCATAAAGCTGGAACACCTCTCCGTCCTATTTAGCTTCGTATATAACTTACCCCACCTTTAAATTGGCAAAATTTGTTGTTCGTCTCCTGTCCCCCTTGCGAAATGCTTACACTATAAATAACTCGTTTGAATTCCAAAAAGACCTCCTGTAAAAACTTCGATTCAAAAAAGTTTTTTGTCAGTTTTGATGTAAAGGTCACTTTTCACAAATGTACCTGTATCTGAAACTATTGCCATTATTTTAGATAGGGTTTTTAGCTCAGTTGATAATTTTCATGGTTTTTCATTGTCTCATTGAAGGAACTTTTAGAATTGGTCTTCAAACAATGCTATTCACTTTCAACAATAAGGTTTACCAACAAATTGATGGGGTAGGGAGGATCACCAGTCGGACCGTTAGCAGCTGACTTTTTATGACTCATTAGAAAGTGTAATTTTTAGACAATCTCCCACTCATCTCAAGCCAATTTCTATCGACGCTTCGTTGATGATTCGATAGCAGTCTTTGATATGCGGTACAAGCGCAACAATTCTTTAACTTCCTAAATTCTTTGCACCCCAATATAACGTATACAATGGAAACTGAGCAAACATGGCTCCTCCCCTTCTTAGATCTTTTAATTTCGAAAAACGGTGATTCTATTACTACATCAGTTTTACAGGAAACCACTTTCACTGTTTGGGCATGAATTTTTTTAGTTTTACTGATTTCAACTATAAGAGTCTTGTATTAAACTCTCCTGTTCAGAGGATATAATTTGACCTCTAATTTACCTTACTTAATGATGAATTTAATAATCTAAGATCATACTTTACTAATAATAGTTTTTCCTGTTCAATATGTAGACAACTAATTAGATCCTTCTTAAATAATGTTTATAGCCCTCAACTTCCATGTATTACAGGCCGAAGGATCTAAAATATTTCTTGGTACCTGAAATGGGTCCTTTGAATAAGGAATTTAAGCTTAAATTTACAAAATTGTTAAGAAAATTTTTTATCATACTGATTTCGCATCATATATTATAAAACGTCTTTAGGTAGCTTTTTCTCAGCGAAGGATCGAACCCCTGATCGTTGCGTAGCGTGTTGTATATTTATTTACCTGCCCAGGTGTCTCCTTGTGGAATTACATCGGCAGCACTGTTCGCTCTCTCAGGGCTAGATTTATTCGCATATGGGAATAAGTGGCCGAACAGGTAAAATTTTAAAAACTAAAGAAGCCTCGAGTATTCGTGACACAGCATTAAAATGTAAAATGATGTCACTTTAGACAATTTTAAAATTCTTGGTTGTACAGAATACTTGTCCCAAACTCACTAAGAATTTTAGAATCGCTGTCATTAAAGCATTGTCCCCTAGTCTGAATGTTGACTCATCGGCCGTCCCTCTCAATTTGCTATGATCCCTCCTCCTTCCCCAATTCCTTATAATCCCTCTTCCCCAATCGCCCTCGCCACTCTCGTGTTTCCCGTTCTTTGTCTCTGCTCAAATAGTCAGCCTCGGATACTGCAGTGTAAGGTAGATAGTTCCATTGTTCCAGTGTACTATTGGTAATTTTTCCAGTGTATTAATTTCACATTTACTACATGTATTTAAAAATAACTTCTTAATTTTTTATATGTAAATCTGTATAACTTAGATTTAACCCTCTTTTCTCAGTTCTTTTAAAATTTGTCTTTACGAATAGGTTATAGAAATTTTCTGTTTTGTTTTTCATTCAATATTGAATTTAATTTCACATTGTTATTAAACAGCCTGAAGATGAGGTATTGCTCAAACGTTGCGCATTAAAGAAGACTTTTCATGGCATTTACATTTCTCCTTGTCATTGGATTTCTCCTAAATATTAAATGAAGCTCTGTAGAAGCAACCCGCATGAACTATATATATTCAAGGTATGGACAAGATGGCCTCAGGGCTTATCGCCATGTTTGGAAGACTTTCACGAAAGTTTCTCAGTCAAAACTGGACTGTTATTTTCTGAAATGTGTCGGACTTGCAGGATTTTCCCGAAATTTGTTTACTTCAAACTCTACCGTGATAATCTAATGACTCTGAATTTTATCAATCGTCCCTGGAATTATTTATTAAATAATGAAATTAATTATAAAATCAAAATATCAGATTCGCATAACAAGTCTCTTGGCATTAATAACTACTCTTAAAAAATACCTTGTCGTTGTTGGACTATATTAATAATTCTCTTGTACAACGTGAACTAGAAAAATTTCACTTACCATCTTGGAAACACATGAACGTAAGTTAAAGGCTTTGGGAATGAATTCACCAAATTTTCAATTCAGAGAAGGTAATCGAATCTTTCTAGTTACACACTCTCCCCTCGGAAAAGTTTTACTGTACTTGGTTTGCAATTAAGCTTCCGTTGTTTCAAATATATAAGCCTTCGTTTTTTCTTTACTTTGAAAAATTTTTCAATGGCTTGAAAAATGTTCCCCATGTGGGGGATTTCAATAATTTCAAATGTCAGTTCTCAAATTTAACTCAAGAATTTTTTCTTAAACTTAGAAATCTTAAATTTCAATCTTTCATATTTAGGAAGAGTGATTTGCAGTGTATTAAGAATTGGCAAAGAACCAGGAGATTGTTGTGACTAGACCAGACAAGGTAACGGAGTGGTTATTTGAATAAATCGGACTATATAAACAAAACTAATGAAATCCTAAGTGATCTTACTAAATTCAAACAAATTCTAGAACCTGTAAATAAAGTCATTGTAAGGTTAGAAGACCAGGTTAATAGATTTCTGTCACGACTAAAGTCCTTAAGATAATAAAAAATGATACTTACTCTCAGTTGTTCGCATCTGGTGCTAATCTTGCTCAATTACTGTCTGCCTAAAATCCATAAGCTGGACACCTCTCGTCCTATTTAGCTTCGTATAACTTACCCACCTTTAAATTGGCAAAATTTGTTGTTCGTCTCCTGTCCCCCTTTGCGAAAAATGCTTACACTCTAAATAACTCGTTTGAATTCCAAAAAGACCTCCTTGGTAAAAACTCGATTCAAAAAGTTTTTGTCAGTTTTGATGTAAAGTCACTTTTCACAATGTACCTGTATCTGAAACTATTGCCATTATTTAGATAGAGGGTTTTTAGCTCAGTTGATAATTTTCATGGTTTTTCATTGTCTCATTTGAAGGACTTTTAGAATTGGTCTTCAAACAATGCTATTTCACTTTCAACAATAAGGTTTACAACAAATTGATAGGGTAGGGATGGGATCACCAGTCGGACCGTTAGCAGCTGACTTTTTTATGACTCATTTAGAAAGTGTAATTTTTAGACAATCTCCACTCATCTCAAGCCAATTTTCTATCGACGCTTCGTTGATGATTCGATAGCAGTCTTTGATAATGCGGTACAAGCGCAACAATTCTTTAACTTCCTAAATTCTTGCACCCCAATATAACGTATACAATGGAAACTGAGCAAAATGGCTCCCTCCCCTTCTTAGATCTTTTAATTTCGAAAAACGGTGATTCTATTACTACATCAGTTTACAGGAAACCCACTTTCACTGGTTTGGGCATGAATTTTTTTAGTTTTACTGATTTCAACTATAAGATTCTTGTATTAAAACTCTCCTGTTCAGAGGATATAATTTGACCTCTAATTTACCTTACTTAATGAGAATTTAATAATCTAAGATCATACTTTACTAATAATAGTTTTCCTGTTCAATATGTAGACAAACTAATTAGATCCTTCTTAAATAATTTATAGCCCTCAACTTCCATGTATTACAGTGCCGAAGATATAAAATATTTCTTGGTACCTGAAATGGGTCCTTTGAATAAGGATTTAAGCTTAAATTTACAAAATTGTTAAGAAATTTTTTTTATCATACTGATTCCGCATCATATTATTAATAAAACGTCTTTAGGTAGCTTTTTCTCAGCGAAGGATCGAACCCCTGACTCGTTGCGTAGCGGTGTTGTATATTTATTTACCTGCCCCAGTGTCTCCTTGGGAATTACATCGGCAGCACTGTTCGCTCTCTCAGGGCTAGATTTTATTCGCATATGGGAATAAGTGGCCGAACAGGTAAAATTTTAAAAACTAAAGAAGCCTTCAGTATTCGTGAACACAGCATTAAATGTAAAATTGATGTCACTTTAGACAATTTTAAAATTCTTGGTTGTAATACTTGTCCCAACTCACTAAGAATTTTAGAATCGCTGTTCATTAAAGCATTGTCCCCTAGTCTGAATGTTGACTCATCGGCCGTCCCTCTCAATTTGCTATGATCCCTCCTCCTTCCCCAATTCCTTATAATCCCTCCTTCCCCAATCGCCCTCGCATCTCTCGTGTTTCCCGTTCATTGTCTCTGCTCAAATTAGTCAGCCTCGGATACTGCAGTGTAAGGTAGATAGTTCCATGTCCAGTGTACTATTGGTAATTTTTCCAGTGTATTAATTTCACAATTTACTACATGTATTTAAAAATAACTTCTTAATTTTTATATGTAAATCTGTATAACTTAGAATTTAACCCTCTTTTCTCAGTCTTTTAAAATTTGTCTTTACGAATAGGTTATAGAAATTTTCTGTTTTGTTTTTCATTCAATATTGATTTTAATTTCACATTGTATTAAACAGCCTGAAGATGAGCGTATTGCTCGAACGTTGCGCATTAAAGAAGACTTTTCATGGCATTTACATTTCTCCTTGTCATTGGATTTCTCCTAAATATTAAATTGAAGCTCTGTAGAAGCAACCCGCATGACTATATATATTCAAGGTATGGACAAGATGGCCTCAGGGCTTATCGCCATGTTTGGAAGACTTCACGAAAGTTTCTCAAGTCAAAACTGGACTGTTATTTTCTTGAAATGTGTCGGACTTGCAGGATTTTCCCGAAATTTGTTTACTTCAAACTCTACCGTGATAATCTATATGACTCTGAATTTTATCAATCGTCCCTGGAATATTTATTAAATAATGAAATTAATTATAAAATCAAAATATCAGATTCGCATAACAAGTCTCTTGGGCATTATATAACTACTCTTAAAAATACCTTGTCGTTGTTGGACTATTTATTAATAATTTCTCTTGTACAACGTGAACTAGAAAAATTTCACTCTACCATCTTGGAAACACATGAACGTAAGTTAAAGGCTTTGGGAATGAATTCACCAAATTTTTTCAATTCAGAGAAGGTAATTCGAATCTTTCTAGTTACACACTCTCCCCTCGGGAAAAGTTTTTACTGTCACTTGGTTTGCAATTTAAGCTTCCGTTGTTTCAAATATATAAGCCTTCGTTTTTTCTTTACTTTGAAAAAATTTTCAATGGCTTGAAAAATGTTCCCCATGTGGGGGATTTCAATAATTTCAAATGTCAGTTCTCAAATTTAACTCAGAATTTTTTCTTAAACTTAGAAATCTTAAATTTCAATCTTTCATTTTAGGAAGAGTGATTTGCAGTTGTATTAAGAATTTGGCAAAGAACCAGGAGATTGTTGTGACTAGACCGACAAGGGTAACGGAGTGGTTATTTTGAATAAATCGGACTACATAAACAAAACTAATGAAATCCTAAGTGATCTTACTAAATTCAAACAAATTCTAGAACCTGTAAATAAAGTCATTGTAAGGTTAGAAGACCAGGTTAATAGATTTCTGTCACGACTAAAGTCCTAAAGATAATAAAAAATGATACTTACTCTCAGTTGTTCGCATCTGGTGCTAATCTTGCTCAATTATACTGTCTGCCTAAAATCCATAAAGCTGGAACACCTCTCCGTCCTATTTTAGCTTCGTATAACTTACCCACCTTAAATTGGCAAAATTTGTTGTTCGTCTCCTGTCCCCCTTTGCGAAAAATGCTTACACTATAAATAACTCGTTTGAATTCCAAAAAGACCTCCTTGGTAAAACTTCGATTCAAAAGTTTTTTGTCAGTTTTGATGTAAAGTCACTTTTCACAAATGTACCTGTATCTGAAACTATTGCCATTATTTTAGATAGGGTTTTTAGCTCAGTTGATAATTTTCATGGTTTTTTCATTGTCTCATTTGAAGGAACTTTTAGAATTGGTCTTCAAACAATGCTATTTCACTTTCAACAATAAGGTTTACCAACAAATTGATGGGGTAGGGATGGGATCACCAGTCGGACCGTTAGCAGCTGACTTTTTTATGACTCATTTAGAAAGTGTTAATTTTTAGACAATCTCCCACTCATCTCAAGCCAATTTTCTATCGACGCTTCGTTGATGATTCGATAGCAGTCTTTGATAATGCGGTACAAGCGCAACAATTCTTTAACTTCCTAAATTCTTTTGCACCCCAATATAACGTATACAATGGAAAACTGAGCAAAATGGCTCCCTCCCCTTCTTAGATCTTTTAATTTCGAAAAACGGTGATTCTATTACTACATCAGTTTACAGGAAACACACTTTCACTGGTTTGGGCATGAATTTTTTTAGTTTTACCTGATTTCAACTATAAGATGTCTTGTATTAAACTCTCCTGTTCAGAGGATAATTTGACCTCTAATTTTTACCTTACTTAATGATGAATTTAATAATCTAAGATCATACTTTACTAATAATAGTTTTTCCTGTTCAATATGTAGACAAACTAATTAGATCCTTCTTAAATAATGTTTATAGCCCTCAACTTCCATGTATTACAGTGCCGAAGGATATAAAATATTTCTTGGTACCTGAAATGGGTCCTTTGAATAAGGAATTTAAGCTTAAATTTACAAAATTGTTAAGAAAATTTTTTATCATACTGATTTTCCGCATCATATTTATTAATAAAACGTCTTTAGGTAGCTTTTTCTCAGCGAAGGATCGAACCCTGACTCGTTGCGTAGCGGTGTTGTATATTTATTTACCTGCCCCAGGTGTCTCCTTGGGAATTACATCGGCAGCACTGTTCGCTCTCTCAGGGCTAGATTTTTATTCGCATATGGGAATAAGTGGCCGAACAGGTAAAATTTTAAAAACTAAAGAAGCCTCGAGTATTCGTGAACACAGCATTAAATGTAAAATTGATGTCACTTTAGACAATTTAAAATTCTTGGTTGTAATACTTGTCCAACTCACTAAGAATTTTAGAATCGCTGTTCATTAAAGCATTGTCCCCTAGTCTGAATGTTGACTCATCGGCCGTCCCTCTCATTTGCTATGATCCCTCCTCCTTCCCCAATTCCTTATAATCCCTCCTTCCCAATCGCCCTCGCCATCTCTCGTGTTTCCCGTTCTTTGTCTCTGCTCAAATTAGTCAGCCTCGGATACTGCAGTGTAAGGTAGATAGTTCCATTGTTCCAGTTACTATTGGTAATTTTTCCAGTGTATTAATTTCACATTTACTACATGTATTTAAAATAACTTCTTAATTTTTATATGTAAATCTGTATAACTTAGAATTTAACCCTCTTTTCTCAGTCTTTTAAAATTTGTCTTTACGAATAGGTTATAGAAATTTTCTGTTTTGTTTTTCATTCAATATTGATTTTAATTTCACATTGTTATTAAACAGCCTGAAGATGAGCGTATTGCTCGAAACGTTGCGCATTAAAGAAGACTTTTCATGGCATTTACATTTCTCCTTGTCATTGGATTTCTCCTAAATATTAAATTGAAGCTCTGTAGAAGCAACCCGCATGACTATATATATTCAAGGTATGGACAAGATGGCCTCAGGGCTTATCGCCATGTTGGAAGACTTCACGAAAGTTTCTCAAGTCAAAACTGGACTGTTATTTTCTTGAAATGTGTCGGACTTGCAGGATTTTCCCGAAATTTGTTTACTTCAAACTCTACCGTGATATCTATATGACTCTGAATTTTATCAATCGTCCCCTGGAATATTTATTAAATAATGAAATTAATTATAAAATCAAAATATCAGATTCGCATAACAAGTCTCTGGGCATTATATAACTACTCTTAAAAATACCTTGTCGTTGTTGGACTATTTATTAATAATTTCTCTTGTACAACGTGAACTAGAAAAATTTCACTCTACCATCTTGGAAACACATGAACGTAAGTTAAAGGCTTTGGGAATGAATTCACCAAATTTTTTCAATTCAGAGAAAGGTAATTTCGAATCTTTCTAGTTACACACTCTCCCCTCGGGAAAAGTTTTTTACTGTCACTTGGTTGCAATTTAAGCTTCCGTTGTTTCAAATATATAAGCCTTCGTTTTTTCTTTACTTTGAAAAATTTTTCAATGGCTTGAAAAATGTTCCCCATGTGGGGGATTTCATAATTTCAAATGTCAGTTCTCAAATTTAACTCAAGAATTTTTTATTAAACTTAGAAATCTTAAATTCAATCTTTCATATTTAGGAAGAGTGATTTGCAGTGTATTAAGAATTTGGCAAAGAACCAGGAGATTGTTGTGACTAGACCAGACAAGGGTAACGGAGTGGTTATTTTGAATAAATCGGACTACATAAACAAAACTAATGAAATCCTAAGTGATCTTACTAAATTCAAACAAATTCTAGAACCTGTAAATAAAGTCATTGTAAGGTTAGAAGACCAGGTTAATAGATTTCTGTCACGACTAAAGTCCTTAAAGATAATAAAAAATGATACTTACTCTCAGTTGTTCGCATCTGGTGCTAATCTTGCTCAATTATACTGTCTGCCTAAAATCCATAAAGCTGGAACACCTCTCCGTCCTATTTAGCTTCGTATAACTTACCCACCTTTAAATTGGCAAAATTTGTTGTTCGTCTCCTGTCCCCCTTTGCGAAAAATGCTTACACTATAAATAACTCGTTTGAATTCCAAAAAGACCTCCTTGGTAAAACTTCGATTCAAAAAAGTTTTTTGTCAGTTTTGATGTAAAGTCACTTTTCACAAATGTACCTGTATCTGAAACTATTGCCATTATTTTAGATAGGGTTTTTAGCTCAGTTTGATAATTTTCATGGTTTTTCATTGTCTCATTTGAAGGAACTTTTAGAATTGGTCTTCAAACAATGCTATTTCACTTTCAACAATAAGGTTTACCAACAAATTGATGGGGTAGGGATGGATCACCAGTCGGACCGTTAGCAGCTGACTTTTTTATGACTCATTTAGAAAGTGTAATTTTTTAGACAATCTCCCACTCATCTCAAGCCAATTTTTCTATCGACGCTTCGTTGATGATTCGATAGCAGTCTTTGATAATGCGGTACAAGCGCAACAATTCTTTAACTTCCTAAATTCTTTGCACCCCAATATAACGTATACAATGGAAACTGAGCAAAATGGCTCCCTCCCCTTCTTAGATCTTTTAATTTCGAAAAACGGTGATTCTATTACTACATCAGTTTACAGGAAACCCACTTTCACTGGTTTGGGCATGAATTTTTTTAGTTTTACTGATTTCAACTATAAGATGTCTTGTATTAAAACTCTCCTGTTCAGAGGATATAATTTGACCTCTAATTTTACCTTACTTAATGATGAATTTATAATCTAAGATCATACTTTACTAATAATAGTTTTCCTGTTCAATATGTAGACAAACTAATTAGATCCTTCTTAAATAATGTTTATAGCCCTCAACTTCCATGTATTACAGTGCCGAAGGATATAAAATATTTCTTGGTACCTGAAATGGGTCCTTTGAATAAGGAATTTAAGCTTAAATTTACAAAATTGTTAAGAAAATTTTTATCATACTGATTTCCGCATCATATTTATTAATAAAACGTCTTTAGGTAGCTTTTTCTCAGCGAAGGATCGAACCCCTGACTCGTTGCGTAGCGGTGTTGTATATTTATTTACCTGCCCCAGGTGTCTCCTTGGGAATTACATCGGCAGCACTGTTCGCTCTCTCAGGGCTAGATTTTATTCGCATATGGGAATAAGTGGCCGAACAGGTAAAATTTTAAAAACTAAAGAAGCCTCGAGTATTCGTGAACACAGCATTAAATGTAAAATTGATGTCACTTTAGACAATTTTAAAATTCTTGGTTGTACAGTAATACTTGTCCCAACTCACTAAGAATTTTAGAATCGCTGTTCATTAAAGCATTGTCCCCTAGTCTGAATGTTGACTCATCGGCCGTCCCTCTCAATTTGCTATGATCCCTCCTCCTTCCCCAATTCCTTATAATCCCTCCTTCCCCAATCGCCCTCGCCATCTCTCGTGTTTCCCGTTCTTTGTCTCTGCTCAAATTAGTCAGCCTCGGATACTGCAGTGTAAGGTAGATAGTTCCATTGTTCCAGTGTACTATTGGTAATTTTTCCAGTGTATTAATTTCACATTTACTACATGTATTTAAAAATAACTTCTTAATTTTTATATGTAAATCTGTATAACTTAGAATTTAACCCTCTTTTCTCAGTCTTTTAAAATTTGTCTTTACGAATAGGTTATAGAAATTTTCTGTTTTGTTTTTCATTCAATATTGATTTTAATTTCACATTGTTATTAAACAGCCTGAAGATGAGCGTATTGCTCGAAACGTTGCGCATTAAAGAAGACTTTTCATGGCATTTACATTTCTCCTTGTCATTGGATTTCTCCTAAATATTAAATTGAAGCTCTGTAGAAGCAACCCGCATGACTATATAATATATATATACACAGTATGTATATATATATATATATATATACAGTATATATATATATATATATATATATATATATACAGTATATATATTATATATAATATATATACAGTATATATATATATATATATAATATATACAGTATATATATATATATATATATATACAGGGTGAGTCAAAAGTAGCGCCCGATTTCTGTCAGTTGATTGTTTGTTTGCCATTTGTATTACAGTGTACAAGAAGGTAGAAATAAATGAATGACATGTTTATCTAACCATTTATTCGGGGGAAAATTATTACGGAACTGTACCAAGCTGTTTTACTTGCAATTTTCAAAGTGCCCCCCTCGTGATCGATGCACAATTGCAGCCGAAAAAACAGAAATCGGGCGCTACTTTTGACTCACCCTGTATATATATATACAGTATATATATATATATATATATATATATACAGTATATATATATATATATATATATATATAATATATATATATATATAGTATATATATATACAGTATATATACAGTATATATATATATATATATATATATATATATATATATATATATATATATATATATATATGTATATATATATATATAACAGTATATATATATATATACAGTATATATATATATATATATACCGTATATACCGGGTGCGGCAAAAATAACGCCCTTTTTAGTTTATTCTCTTTTATTGAAGGAAATAAATCAATTACAGCATTTTAAGATAAATAATAAGGTTTTTAAGAAAAATACAGCATTTTAAGAAAAATAATAAGTACTTTCTCAGTAAAACTAAAAAATAACTGGAATTTAATTAATTTTGTGGTTGGTTCAATACACCTTAAAAAAATGTACTCTACATACATAGTATTTACTAACCTAATGATCATGTTCAAAATGCTCCCCTTGGTGTTCAATACAACACTGAACCCTACCAGCAACACTTCTACAAACCTTTTGACACATTTCTACGTTAATTGTAGTAAATTTTTCACGAATTGTTTGTCTTAATTCAGGAAGTGTTTTCGGTTTGACCTTGTAAACAAGATCTTTCAGTACACCCCACAAGAAAAAGTCAGGTGGTGTTAGGTCTGGCGATCGTGCTGGCCACTCAATTGCTCCACGTCGTCCTATCCACCTCCCTTCGACATTTAAATTTAACCATTCCCTAAAGAGTAACCCATAGTGGGGTGGCGCACCATCCTGTTGAAAGTAAATTCCATTTTGATTTCTAACTCTCGGCCAGAATTCAGTTTGCAGCATTTGTAAATAATTATTTTGATTAACAGTACTATCAAAGAATATCGGGCCTATTATTCCCATGGAAGAGATGGCTGCCCAAACTGTCACTCCTGGTAGGTTAACGTCTTTTTCCAAGATAACATGGGTTAACATCGCTCCAGTACACACAATTATGGCGATTGATATGCCCGTTCAATTTGAATGTTGCCTCATCTGACCACCATATCTTATCAAGAAAGGTCTCATCTTCATTGACTTTATTCAGGAAATTTTCGCAAAACTCTAATCGTCTATCTGCATCTCCATCATGCAAGCTCTGTAACACGCGAGGGATGTAAGGCTTCATCTTGTTCTTCTTTAAGAGTCTACGGACACTTCTGTCACTGATACCCAACTCTGTAGAAAGACGTTTACTGGATTTTTGAGGAGTGTGCAACAATGATTCTCTTAATTCATCGGACTTTTCTAAGGTTGTTGCTGAAACTGGCCTCCCTGATCTTGTGGCATCACTTACGCTTCCGGTTCTTTCAAATTTCCTAATTAGACTTGTGATATTGCGGCTCTGCACTTGTCGAATGTTAAATTCTTCTGATAACAAACGAGCGGCTTTAGCTCCATTGTTATTATTTTGGTAATAATGTTTAACTGCTTTCACTCTTTGTTCTCTCGTCAATCGCAAGGCCATATTTATTCAGAATTTCTGTAAAAATAAAAGAAACAAAATGATACAATATAAAACTAACAAATTATACTGTATAAAACTATAAAGATACAATTATTAAAAGGGCGTTACTTTTGCCGTACCCTGTATGTATATATATAATATATATATATAATATATATATATATATATATTATACATATATAGTATAATATATATAATATATATACAGTATATATATATATATATATATATAATATATATATATATATATATATATATAAGGGGTTCCAAAAAACCTTAGCCCCCCCCATTTGCAGCTTACATGTTTACTTATATCGAAATAGTTTTTAGTGATTATAAAAATATATAAAATTCTTTATTTATTGCAGGTATTAAAATTACTCTAGCTGATAAAGTGATAATATAATGGCTTCTCGGTGCTCCTTTAGTATGCGGTCTACAGACAAATTCACACTTTAGTATGCGGTCTACACCAATTTGTTTTTTAAATGTAGTTAAAGAAGGTTGAAATGACAATCTTACTTGAAAAAAAATTATTGAAAAGTTAAAAACATAAAAAGTTTAAATGTAAGAAAAAAAATTTATTGAAAAGTTAAAAACACAAAGTTTAAATGTAAATATACCTTCTTAGCTTGTTTACTAATTGCTTGTTTACATCCCAATGTCAGTCGCCCTTGACGATTGGTTAGGTTTAGTCATGATATTTTCGTTAGTTTTAACGAAATATCTTGACTAAACCTAACCGGTGCTACTGTAGTATGCGGTCTACCGTTAAGTTTCTACTGTAGTATGCGGTCTACCGCTAAGTTTCTACTGTAGTATGCGGTCTACCGTTAAGTTTCTACTGTAGTATGCGGTCTACCGTTCAAAATATTTAAAAGGAATTGAAAATGAATTGAAAGGAATTATAATTTAATTTACACAATTAAGGAATTATTAAAGAAGTTAAACATACTACTACCGCATACTTAACGGTAGACCGCTTACTACAGTACGCCCTTGATGATTGGTTAGGTTAAGTCGTGATATTTTCGTTAGTTTTAACGAAAATATCACGACTTAACCTAACCAATCGTCAAGAGCGTACAATTAACCTAATAATAAAATAATAAGAAGATAAGAAGCTATAATCAAAAGGTAGACCGCCGAATCGTAGGTAGACCGCATACTACAGTAGCACCAACCTAACCAATCGTAGGTAGACCGCATACTATAGTAGCACCGGCAATTGAATTGTTTACAACTTTACTGCTTCAAATTTCTCAAGCTACTGATGTTAAACAATCATTTTGAATTTCAAGGTCAAATAGGGTCTAAGTCATGTGAGTGAGACATTTAGCGAAAAAAAAAGAGCGGCCGGAGTTTAATTATGTTTCAATGGCGGTAGTCAAACGGAAAAGATCCAACTTTACATTAAAAATAGATTTTAATTTAGTGCTAACTTATACATTTTTCGCGTTTTACAATTCGGGAATTATTCAAACCAACGAGTTATTTAAAATCAAATTCCGTCTTAATATACAAATTTAACTTTTAAACATATCATAAAATAGTAATTTAAAAAGCGCATACCATTAAAATATCTTATTTTCCACAGTAATGTTTTGGAGAGGAGATGCTTTCCGTATACTGAAGTTCTTTATTATGTACTGTACGTATTACCCACCTTAATTGTGTCAGACCGATCCTTCTTGGTTATTTGTTTATGTCTCTTCATGTATATTTATTGGCAAGGTTAAATAAATATGTGAAATAACTTTGTTTACCCCATACCAAATGATTTCTACACTTCAAACAGCATTCTTTACAAGGATTTATTCCAAACAGCGAGTTATTTTAAACAAATTCCGTCTTATTATACAAATTTACCTTAAAATCGTATTATAAACAATGGTGCTCTTCCAATATGTGTTCTACCGCGAAACTGTGATCTACCATATTCCAATACGTGCTCTACCGTGAAACTAGCCTTATAAGGCTAACTAACGAAAATATCATGACTTAACCTAACCAATCGTTAGGTCAACTATACGCCCTTGACGATTGGTTAGGTTAAGTCGTGATATTTTCGTTAGTTAGCCTGAAATATGGAATATTAGTTGGAATATGGTAGATCACAGTTTCGCGGTAGAGCACATATTGGAAGAGCACCATAAACAATATTCATTTAACTTTATATTTTATATATATATATATATATTTACTTGTACCTTGTGTGGAATGAACGTGTTGTGTCTCGCTCTGTATTAACACCCATAAAAAAAGGAAAAAACTACTCGGTGGTTTATTTTGTTTACACCCGAAAGTGTATGAAGTATCAGTGAATCCGTGCATATAAATTATAAAGTGAAATTCATTACAAGTAAGAAGGTGCAATATAGTTTACATAAATTATCACCAGTTTAACATATATATTTAAACCGTAATACGGTTGGCATTCGAGAAATGTTTGAAACAAGGCAGGAAAAAGGTCATAAAACGCAAAGGTCAGAAAACCCTCGTGACCATGGAAAGGAAAGGAAAGAGAAAGGAAGGGAAAAACAAATAAATAAATAAATAATAAATAAATAAATAAATAAATAATTTATGTGTGTATTTCTTTTTACGATAATTAATGAATAGCATGACCATGGGTCCAAATTCTCACTTAATCTGCAATATGTGTAATCTGGAAACAACGGAGAAGGCAGCAATGAGATGCGATTTCTTTCAAAAACTGCACGACTTTATCTGCATGAATTGGGATGATAGGAAAATATCCTTCGTCTCGAACGCTAAACAGATCGCAGGAGTCACATTTCTGTGTGCCGCATGTACGTAGACTATAAACTCCTTTGCGAATTTAAAGAAAGCGAATTCGAGTGTTAGACAAAAGGAGAGTAAAATGGGGAGACAAGAGTCTGGAAATGTCCCAATGACAATTCGGGTGGATGAGAGAGAAGTCGAAATAACAAATAACAATATAATAATGAATAACAATATAATACAGAATGAAGATATAGATGAAAGGAAGGAGACAGGTAGAAGTTGCGAGGTAGTGAAACTGCCCAACGAACAAAATGATAAAAAGATAGAAAATAAAAACGTAGGAAATAGACAGCCAAAGAAAAATAATGATAATATAAAAATTCAGAACATAGAAGATAACCAGATAACAAGAAGTAGAAGCGTAGAAAATACCGGTTGTAAATAATACGCAAAAGGTTACTGCAGATATCGGGATGGGCAATGCATCTATGCACACCCCACATTATGTAACACCAGAGCTGGGCAGTAACGCGTTACAAGTAACGGCCGTTACGTAACGCGGTACTTTTTTAGTAACGGTAGCGGTAACGGCGTTATATTTCAAATCAAGTAACTCTTTCAGTAACGACGTTACTTTTTTAGGAAAATACATTCGTTAGTCGTTACTCGTTACTTTTTTATCGTAGCTCGCAATTAGTTTCTTTTGATCCTCACTCATTATTCATTAACCATTAAAAATTTGTCCCTTCACTATGAGCGAGGTGTGCATGTTGGCCGTTGGCATGCTTGCAACCTAACTACATCCACCCTCTCCCGCTACACTGACAGCACTGTCAAAGCAAAAAGGCGAAGAACCCTGGAGCAGGGAGGGACCTAAGTTCAACAGAGGTTTCGTCATTCCTCTCATTTGGTCCTTCATGGCACGTTAGCTCTGCATCCTTCCCACTAACTTTAAAAATATGTTTATTAAACTTAACACTCCTATGCCATCTAGTGTCGCTGTTGAGCGGGTTTTTTCAGTAGGGGAGAATATACTGCGTCCGAAACGAGGCTCGCTTTTAGATGCAACTTTTGAGAAGCTTGTTTTCTTAATGGCCAATAAAGATCTTTTGAATAATAGTTCTTAAGTTTGTATATTTAGCTAATAAATTTCAATTATCATTGCCATGCACAATAACTTATCTGATTCATTTCTTTAGTATTTCGTATTATTGTTTTGCAAAACTAAACTTTCCTGGTATATTCTAGCATTAGTAAATTAGTATCAATAGTATGCTACATCCTCTGTTATGTTGCAATTCCTAGTCATAAATCTTGCAGTAATTTTGTTTAACTTTTTTTTAAAATATTATGCCTTATAAGTCATAACAACGCAATGAAGGCATTTACAGACTTCATAGCCTATGCATTAACCAGTGGATACAAACCAACACATACTCGCACAAGCGAATGTTTATATATAATATTTTGTGTATATATATATATATAAATTATAATATACCTATGCATATATATAATATATTTACATTTCATTAAAAGTAACGGTAACGAGTAACGGTGCCGTTACTCGTTACTTTTTAAAAACGGTAACTGTAACGATAACGGCGTTACATTTAGACTGTAGTAACGGTAATGGTAACGGCATTACATTTATAAAGTAACGAGCACAGCACTGTGTAACACTCATTATACAAGAGGATATTGAAAATTTGAAAAAAGTGCAAGTTCCACCACATTACTCTCTGCAACACCTATGCATGATATGGGAGGTGCAAATACGGACAAAAATGCCGTTACCACCTCCCCCAGAGGAACGCAACAGGTGAACAGGAAAAATGAACATCAAAGATGGCTACCAATTTTTTAGACGTAGCCAACACAATTCAGCTGCCAAATACCATCCAACAAATACAAAGTCATCTGACAAATATACGAATCCGAGAGCCGGACAGGAAGCATGCACAAAGACACTTTATGCGTTATCGGGACAACATGTACCGACAAAGATAAAAAGAAGCAAATTCTCGGAGGACCACAAGGCAACGAAACCGGCACCACTATTGAGAAACGAATCTGAACCACCTGTATATGAAAACGATAGAGAAAAAATAAAAATAGTCCTAGCCAACATTCAGGACCTTAAATCAAATCATTCCCCAGACAAAGTTTTATGCCTGAAAGGACTCGTGCATGAAACCGGAGCAGACTTTGCATGCCTCACGGAAACTCACTTAAAGGACTGCCAGGCGAACTGTGAAAATTGTGAGTCCTGTGTTGACAAAACAGAAATACAAATTGATAACTATAACATCCTCCGAGACGACAGAACAGTGAGACGTAAAGGAGGATGTGCTATTTACACACGCGAAAGGCATATGGCAGAAATGACTATGAGTACCTCAAACAGCTACGTAGAAAGTATAGCAGCAAAAGTTGAAAAATTAAATATGGTACTAATTGTAATGTACAGACCCCCAAACACGCCAACCTAAAATTTTCAGATTCCATAACAGAGGTAAGAAACTACACTCTCCAACCCCAAATATTTTTCTCTGTGGTGATTTTAATTTCCCATTCATGAACTATAAAAGGATAGGGAAAAATGTATGTACAGGGGGGGCACACGGGAAGACCAGGAGCAGGTAAAAATGCTACTAGCTCAAACTCATGAATTTATGTTAACACAAGAAATAACAGAAAACACAAGAAAAAACAACTGCCGAGATTTGGTATTTGCAAACAACAGCAGCCTAATTGATGATGTACAGTAGAAATATCCCCAACTATAATATCGGATCACAACATCATTGAAATAACAACCAATATAAAAGCAACAAGAAAGGAAAGAACACGAACAACAGAAAGAAGCAAAGTCGAAATTTTAAATTTTCACTCTAAAGCTATAAACTGGGAAGATGTTGCATCCAGCATGGAAGTAATAGAATGGAAAACCATTTTCGAGGCCAAGATAACGGAAGAGATGCTAATGACTTTAGAGGAGAAGACGTTATAAATTGTGGAAAGACATATACCAAAAATACAACATAGAGGAAAAAGAAGCAGGTTCGAGAGACAAAAGAGGTCATTGTTCCGAAAGAGAAAAAGAGTGACTGCAAAACTAAGTAACTGTAAAGATAACAACATCAGAAAAATATTAAATGATAAACTGCAGAGTATCGATGACGTCATACAGGAACTAATTGAGAAGCATACAGAAAAAGAAGACGACGCTATAGAAGCGACAATTGGACCTTTGAAAAACGAGAACACTGCTTTATCTGATGAGCTAACAGAGGTATCTGAAATATTAAGAGCTCAGTACGAATCATCTTTCAGTATCCCAAAAACTGACAAACTGATATGCGATACAAACACGTTCTTTGAAGAACAACAAGGGGAAAATATAACGGACTTCGACTTTACGACAAATGATATTACACAAGGTATAGGGGAACTAAAAGCACACTCAATGTCAGGACCGGACAAATGGAATGCCACATTGATCAAAAACTGCAAGAATGCAATCGCTGAGCCCCTATATTGGATATGAAGACGATCACTAGACACGGGAAAAATACCGGGCATCCTGAAGAGCGCGAACATAACCCCAATATATAAAGGAGATCGATCCGAAGCCAAAAACTATATGCCAGTGTCGCTTACATCTCATCTCACTAAAATATTTTAAAGAATAGTTAGACAGAAAATCTATGGCTTTTTGGAAAATTAGAAAAAAATAAATGATAACCAAGATGGGTTTCCGTCAGGCAGATCATGCCTATCACAACTAATAGAACACTACAACTACATTATTGATGCACTTGAAAGTAATGAAAACTATGATGAAATATACGCAGACTTTGCCAAAGCGTTCGACAAGCGTGACCATGGAATCATAATACAGTATATGAACTGAAGTATATAGGAATAAAAGGAAAAGTAGGAAAATGGATATATAATTTCCTTAGTGAACGGCGGCAAGTCGTTACAGTACAAGGAGCATCTTCATCAGAATCAGAGGTCCTCAGCTCAGTACCACAAGGAACAGTATTAGCTCCACTACTCTTCATAATCATGCTAACTGACATAGATGAGGACGTTACCAGAGACAGCAGAGTAACATCCTTTGCGGATGACACAAAGATCAGTAGAAAAATAAGAAACCCAGAAGATATAGGATCCCTAGAAACCGACATGAACAGAATCTACAAGTGGACGGAACACAACAATATGAAGTTTAACACTGAGAAATTTCATCTATTACGGTATGGAAAAAAGGAGGACCTAAAATCCATGGAATATTATACCCAAAATGGACAGGAAATTCAGAGAAATTCTAAAGCAAAAGACTTAGGGGTTGTAATGACTGATGATACGAAATTTGAAACGCAAAAAAAGATAGCAGTAAACAGAGCAGAGAGGGTAACTGGGCTGATATTGAGAACTCTTAAACGAAGGGATAGGAATATAATGATTCCTCTACTGAAAACACTGATCACACCCAAATTGGAATAATGCTCGGTCCTAACATCCCCATATAAAAAAGAAGACATTAGGCAACTAGAAGGGATTCAGAGAAACTTCACGGCCAAGATGAAGGGGTGCAAAGAACTAAATTACTGGGAAAGGTTACGCGAATTAAACCTATATTCATGGAAAGGAGGAGAGAGAGATACACCATTATTTACACATGAAAAATAATGGAGAAACTAGTCCCTAATCTTACTCTGAACCCTGTAACTCCCCAAACAACGGTGGAAAGTAGAAAAGGAAGACTGTGTCGTGTTCCCAAGTTAAAGGCTAGACAGGGAACATCCTTAACCCTGAAAGAAAATAGTTTTGTTGTGAGAGGACCAAAACTGTTTAATCAGCTGCCCAAAGACCTAAGGAACACGAATGATGTTGCAGTCGACATCTTCAAAAGAAGATTAGACGCCTGGCTCAGAACAACCTCCGATGAGCAGCGCGTACCTGGCTAGGTGAGGTGGAGAGAACAAGAAACCAACTCACTACTTCACCAGGGCAGCTCGAGAGGAGGGGCGACAAGCTTGACCTTCCTGAAATGAGGAATCATCGCGCGGAACAGTTGAAAGGTTGAAAGGTATTTATTTATTTATATATATATATATATATATGGTGATCTATCAAGGTGAAAAACATCTGCCTGTAGCACCACTTCGACGTTACTACATTATTTTTAATATAATTTAAAACCAGCTTTCAGGATCATATTAAATCTTACTGTTGAAGATAAAAGATACACAAGAAATAATGTTGCAAAAATATTTAATTGACCAAAATATATACATATATTTATTTCACCATGCATTAACCGTGACTGAAATGTCTAACATTATTTCCTCTGTTTTATTCCCATTTGCAAATTATATACGTCTGTGCTAAAAAATCCATTCTTTTAGGACAGAGAACACTACTACTATATAGTTCATTCTGTTAAAATTTCAATGTATACAAAAGGAATTTCACTTCAGTTACGCAGCCTACTGATAACAATATAGGAAGCATAAAGATAACTCAAAGCCACATTCATTGCATTTACAAATCTATAAGTATGCATATATTTGCATTATAACAAACAAGGGGCGAATACAAGCCTATTAGTTAATGAATTCCCGTAATCACTGAAGATTTTACCCTAATTTTATCAAGTAATTCCTTCAGCGTCACCCGACTGGGTCCCAATTATAAATTTAATGTCTAAAATAAATTTTCATCTAGAAATTTAATGATCGGTTTATAAACCCAAAATAAATAAATATTTTAAGCATTATTTATAAAAGTTCTTAGCAGTAGCTAGCTGAATAGGCTAGGGTGGTAATTATAGAACCTATGGCAATTCCCTGAGCACACTCGGCTTAGTAAAGCAATGTCTGATTAAACTACATTGCCACATATCATTTGAAAAATATAAATCACTAGGGCCTACCCATCATCCCTATAAAAACTTCAAAGCAGAGTGTTATTTAAAACAAATTCCGTCCTCATATACAAATTTAACTTTTAATCATATTACAAAAACCATAATTTAAACCAGATAACGCATACCGTTAAAAATATTTTATTTTCCACAGTATTGTTATGAAATAGTGTTTAGATGGCAGTATATATATATATATACAGGGCGTCCCAAAATAATGTATACACACTTTAACAGCTGATAGCTCAATTGATGTTTCTTTCTTTCCAAGTTAAACCCATTAGATTAATAATGGCAGTCAGACTAAGCTTTGAACAAAGGAAATTAATTCTAAAATGCTACTGGAAGTGTGAAAACGCAGTTGAAGTGCAAAGACAGTTTAGGAGGGAGTTTCAAACAGATCCACCAACGCGACTTACCATCACTCGAATTAGAGATAAGTTTGAAGCCGATGGAACTGTTCAGAATGTCCACAAGAAGCGTTCCGGAAGACCACGGACATCGACAAGCCCCACAAAGCAAGAAAGAGTACTGGAAACGTATCACCAAAGTCCAAGAAAATCTGTGCGGCAAGCGAGTCGTGAGGTAGGAATTTCAGAATCGTCTGTCCAACGCATTTTGAAGCGCTGTCAATGGAAAAGTTACATTCCAAGATTAGTCCATGCTATTAATGAAGATGATCCGGACCGAAGAGTGGAGTATTGCGAGTGGTACTTGGCACGATGTGGATGTGGATTGGACGAAGGGGTTTCGTAGAATACCCTCCGCGTTCACCAGACCTCACACCACTAGACTTTTTTTATGGGGATACTTAAAAGACAAAGTCTACTACGCTATAAAACCTGCAACAGTCGCTGAATTGAGAGCAGCCATTGAACGAGAATGCACACAAATACCAAACGAAATGTTTCGTGATGTTTGCGATTCCATTGCTTCGCGTTATCAGCAGTGCCTGGACCAGAACGGACGTCAGTTTGAAAACAGGCGTTGACAAAACAATTAAATAATGTCTGTAGATTCTATTACATTTTGAAAATGAAATGTATTTTAATAAACACTGCCTTTATAATTATTTAAAGTGTGTATACATTTTTTTGGGACGCCCGTATATATCCGAGGCAATTCACAAGAATAGTTAGTTGCCAGATTGCGCTATTTATTTAATTTGCATATACATGTATTTAATGGAGAGGAGATGTTCTTTGTCTTATAAAGTTCTTTATTATATACGTATTACCCACCTTAATTGTGTCAGACCAATCCTTCTTAGTTACAGTATTTGTTTATGTCTCTTTATGTATATTTATTGGCAACGTTAAATAAATATGTGAAATAACTTTGTTTACCTCATACCGAATGATTTCTACATTTCAAACAACATTCTTTACAAGGATTTTTTCCAAACAGCGTTATTTTAAACAAATTCCGTCTTAATATACAAATTTACCTTTAATCTTATTATAAACAATATTAATTTAACTTTATATTATATAAGCAAACAACCACAGGGAAAAGGAAACACGAAGTCCGAGCGCTTTCGTGATATATTCACATTATCTCCTTGATAATGTGAATATATCACGAAAGCGCTCGGACTTAGTGTTTCCTTTTCCCTGTGGTTGTTTGCTTATTAATAAGATCACTTGTTATTCTGTGATTTTAGTGCATATATATATATATATATATATGGTGATCTACCAAGGTGAAAACATCTGCCTGTAGCACCACTTCGACGTTACTGCATTATTTTTAATATAATTTAAAATCAGCTTTCAGGATCATATTTAGTCTTACTGTTAAAAATACAAGATGCACAAGAAATAATGTTGCAAAAATAATTAATTGAGCAATATATATACACATAGTTTTCCTTTACCATGCATTATCTGTGACTGAAATGTATAACATTATTTTCTGTTTTATATCCAATTGAGAATTATATACGTCTGTGCTAAAAAATACATCTATCTATATATCTATCTATCTATCTATCCGTCCTTCCATCCATCTCTCTACCTATCTATCTCTCTATCTATCTAGCTATCTATCTATGCATATTTATAAAAAATGTAATTTTATTTAAGGGGGATCTTAACTGTTCATCGAACTACAGTATACAACACATTTTTACATTATATATCTTTCAATGTTTCTCACATAAATAGGAGTGACATGGATATATATATATATATATAATATATATATAAGGGTGGAGCGGAAAAGGGGGTAAAAACCAAAATTTTCAGGTAACAATTCCTATATGGGTGCAAAAGTTGCGCAATGATAAGACATAGCTGTAGTCAAAATATTTTTGTCCTGTGCATTAATCTTCTGGTTCCGCATGGGCATCAAAAAATTCATGTTTTTTTTCATAAAATTACAAATACCATAACTTACCAGTGATGTGCATTGTGCAACTCCACTAAATTCAGCCTGAATAATACTGAAAATACCCAGAACTCACCACGTGGAGGTGGTTGCACATCGAGTTCCGCCCTATCCACTTCCCAACCACCCTACCTTAGATAAGGGCCTACTTATTTACGCACGTAGTCTGATTTTGTGTTAAAAGAAGGCATGATGTTTCTTGATTTCATCCTTACTTTAATGAACCCGTCTCGGTTTTCAGAGCCATACACAGCAGCCGATGCTTTTGTAACAAGTCGTACCCCTCGCTCTACTGCTTGCGTATGACACGGAAACTGGTCGAATTCTAACTTTACTGTATTGTTTTCTTGATTTACGAACTGTAGCAGTTCGTCATCTGTGATATTCTGGGTTAATGGAGGCTCTAACCTGCCATCTTTTTGCCAGTTAGCAATCAAATCAGTGTAGTCAGATGCAGTGAAATTTATTTCAGGTATTTTGAGGAACCTGATCCCCATATACCTTACAGTTCGAGTGGACATTATTCTTCGCAAAGCAAGCTTCCTTATATGTTGACGTTCATCTACAAGCATTGCTATCAGCAAATTTTCTGGGTGAGCATAAAAACCGTTTCTCTGAATGACTGGATCAATCACTGCTTTCAATTCTGTTGAAAGATATCTCAAATTTTGAATTATATACCATAAATTTTTGGAGCCATCTGTAGCTACATGGTACATTTTAATTCGAAACCAATTTGGAGCATACACCTTGCAAATAAACTGTGCCAGAGTGAGAAGAGATTCTGAAGGATTTTCGGATGATACATACAAACGCAATATTCTATTAGCAGTCCTTAACCATCATGAATGATTTAAAGCACTTGGATCACGTTTTTCTAAAACTGATGAACAACGGCCAGATGAGACAGCTTTGCAAATATCCAGCAAATATTTCTGATCGGTGCTTAATTTCATATTTTCTAAACACTGGCAGATCAATAGGAATTGGAACAAATGAAACAACCCCATATTCCTGACATTTAGCCATTGCTCTGCCAATTTCACCTGTAAATGCTGTTGGTCCACTGGTGCAACCATCGAGATGTTGGAAGAGATGATGAAGAGGGAGTTCATTCATGTGTAACATGCACACCATCCACTGTAATGGGCGTGTGAGATGCTGTTCTAGACGACGAATTGCACCACCTTTCCATTCAGTATTTGTTATTATACCATCACACCCAACAACTCTAAGTGTGTTTAGATTAATATCACTTTCTTGCAGAAATAATATTATGGAGTCACATATGTTTTAACTACTTCCAAACAACGGAGTAGTGTGACCAAGAAATACTGATTGAGGTTTTCGGATGATGGTAATATGTTCCTCTACAATGGTTTTCATAACAAACTTCTGATTCTGCTTAAGCTTCACTGGTGTCTTATCTTTTCGTTCATCAAAGTATAGTCCCTTGCACTGGAAAGTCCTTTCACCGCTTTGCACTTCTTTTCTCACCTTTTTCCTTTCGCGTCTAACTTTGTGTCTGTCTACTACAAGAGAGGTATTTTCTTTGTGAACTATTTCCATATCCTGGATTACAGAGCTGGCGATAGCAGCTGTAGCACGATTAGAAACACCATAACGATCACAAGTTCTAGCCAGCACAGGAGTACTAATTCTCATTTGGCTAGGCCTAATTAAAGACTTGCTACTGGTTTTTATAGAAACCTCTCATTCAGAACTAGAAAATTCGGAATTTGCTTCCGATTCTGATAAAGGATAGTCCTGATTCAAGTGTGCCGTACTAATGCTTGCTTCACTTTCCAGGGGTCTTTTCTGGCTAGCTAATTTGCGTTCACTACGCTTATTCACAACTTTTGTCAGTATTTTATCCACTCCTCCAATGTACATTTTTCGTTGTGTTCGTTGGTCTTCTAGAAATTTTCTTTCAGCAATAGGAACTCTTCGAGACTTATTGCATTTACATAATTTTGATCTACACTGGCATGCAGCTACATCGAATAACTTTTCTGATTCGTTGAGAAACTTCTGAAATTTATGATCAAAACTTAGCGTTCCAGCTCTCTTAGCTGATTTCAACAAACTCTGGTGTTTGTCATGGCACATTCGTATCTTTCTAATCACAATACTGTGACAGATGATGGGTATGGAAGCCTTTTTCCATATTACTTCAAGGTCAAAAGCAACCTTTTCAGCAATTTCAGCGACTTTCGGTTCAGCACTAGATGACAATTATTTAAACTCCATCCTTATGTGCTGATAATGGCAAATAACATTTCTGATTGTTGGAAGAACATTAAGTGTAAAGGGAATTGGTTTAAAATATGATATTTGACTGATTGCTGATAACTTCTTCCGTTCAACTTTTCTTGTAGAAATCATGATGACCATCTAAATTAAAAAAAAAATACTGAATCACTGGAGTAAAGATACTACACGTAGTCTCTCGAAAGAAAACGTCTCACACTGAGTCTGTTTACTATGAATTATTGCCACAACTTGTCCTGAAAACAGAGTTGCCAACCAGATTATTATTTTTTAATTAAATTATTTTAATTAAATTATTTTAATTTAAATTATATGGAGCTCTTCCAGTAAAAATGGATTATGAGCAGATCTCATCGAGTGTAATAACTACTTATTACTACTGAATATTTCAAGTGGCTGGCGGAACCTCTAAATGATTATGAATTGTATTGATTTTTTTAATAGTCATTACATGCATCAATACACAACTTTGTACACATGTACAAATTGATACGTAAACATTTTTATTTTCGCTCCACCCTAATATGTATATATACATATAAATACATTCTTTAGTAGATGTCAACACGGCTGCCAGAACAGAGTAAAAAATAGGCAATCTTTTCCCAGACATATCTGGCAGCTCTCATCCAGTTAGGGGCAAAAGTTGCCAGTAGCCATATATTTATCTATCTATCTGTCCATCCGCATCCATCTATCTATCTATCTTTCTACCAATCCAACCCTCGATCTATCTATCTATCTATCTATCTATATATATATATATACAAAGGTGGGCAGGACCGAGTTCCAAAAGGACCGAATTCCAGGAACTCGGTCCTTTTTAAGGACCGTGAGCGGGAAAGTCGGTCCTTTTCTCAGTGAGGACCGAAATGAGGAGCGACGGTCCATTTTTAAGCAATTCCGGACGGTCCGGTCCGGACGGTCTTTTTTAGTGATTTTAGTGTGTTTAGTGATTATTTGAAGTTCTAAAGAAGATGGATCGTTTCCTCCAGAAGACTCAGAAAGAGACTGAGACTGAACTGAAACTTGTTTCAACACCTAGCACCATCCAGTGCCGCCGTGGAGAGGCTCTTCTCTTTGGGGAAGGACGTCCTCAAGCCGAAAAGGTCAGGGCTCAGTGACAGCCATTTTGAAATGCTAGTCTTCTTGAAGGGAAACTCAAGCATTTAACTTAATAACTTTTTTCAGCATTTATGTATTGTATTAATTATAATTTACGTTAATAAAATTAAAGATTTCCGGTGTCTTTAATTTCATTTTTCATTTTAATCAAATTTTTCACTTATATTATATATAAGGACCTAGGACCGAGTCGTTCCTAGGTCCTATCTTCAGAAAGGACCGTGACCGGGACCGTCGGTCCAGTTTGAGGCAAGGACCGGGACCGTCGGTCCTTTTTGAGGCCCGGGTGCCCACCTTTGTATATATATATATATACAACACATGGACTGTGAGTTGCTAATGAGGTCACTAAACCGATATTATTTCTCTAAACGTATTTCGCCTTTTCCTCAGCATTAAAGAAGAATTATCTAAAATAACCCATATATATATATATATATATATAATATATATATATTACTTCTATAGCTATATCTTATTATTATATGTTTTAATTACGGAAAAGTTGCATTTAATATAATTTCTTCCATAGTAGAAAAATAAACAGCCTGAAAGTATGGAAGGGTTAGTTTAATCCAATTAGTATCCAAGTATTTCAGTACTCATCCGGACAGGGTTTTGTTCAATGTCCCTGTCTAGAAAGCAATTTTTTCTTAAGTCAAATTGGCCGAATGAGGCGGGTGCTACAGAGGGGTCAAGACAGGTTGATCTTCAATAGTTCATAAATCAGGATCAAGGTTTTGAGGTGCCTAGGCACTCTGCATTTGAAAGATTGGATGTCATAGACACGGGAAATATTGATTGAGGAAGAATGTTGCAGAGCTGACCATTAGAGTAGATGAAGGATGTAGTGTCTTATAATGGCGATAGTAAAGAGTGATTTAACACTGCGGCAAAGAGAGAGGGAGTGAAGACAGTCAGTAAGAGACAGGACACAATTTGGTTGTTTACAAAATCTGATTAATCAGTAATGATGAAGTATAGGTCAACCAAAGGGTTATCCCTGAAGGCTATTGATAAGCTAAACTAGTATCTTTCTTCATTGTGCCCCAATGAATAAGATGAATATAATATGACACTGGCACAGTTAGGTACCTTATTGAATCCAAACAGAATACTGTCACTGGAAGGAGCACACATTTATAAATCTTGGAGTTTTTAATAAACCTCTAAAAATATTAAGTTTATGCAACATATAATTTTCTCAATTTATACACCCTGTAGTTCCACCACAAATGAGCTGTATACATTGGAGTACAATAAGTTTTGAACAAAATCACTTTAACATCTAATGTACACATAAAATTTTCTAACCAAAACATTTCCCTGAGCATATGGCCAAGATACTAAGTCTGGGTCACTTCTGACAGCACCATACAACTCAATTGAAATTCAGTATATACTTGTAGGCCTTGGTCCTCATAATCATAACATGACTTTTAACAGGATTGTGTTTTATGTCGCTATCCTTCCCATACCTTCCACACATCGTCAAAAGTGTGCTGAGGCCTTTTACAGATGGAGAAATAAGAACTAGATCATATGCATAAAACAGATGATTAACAATCATTGTACCAATATAGCAGCCTATTTTACAGGTGTTCATCACAACAGTTACATTATCCTTATAAACAATGAATATGTAGGGGCTAATATCCCTCCCTGAAGGACACCATTGGTCACAGAGAATCTGAATTAACGCCACCCCATCTTACAATCATTGTCTGGTGATTATATCAGAATATTAATATACGGACCAAGTAACCAGGTACATTACGATTTACAAGTTTCATGAATAATTTGTCATGATTAACACGCTCAAATGTCTTAGAGGCGTCCAGGAAACACAAAAATACATTAGCATCTAGAGTTTGGCTTTTTTGTTTTTTTATGCAGGAGGGAGAGGCCAAGGGCAAATGCTTGCAAAATACGCGCTCCCATAGGAGAAAAAAAGAGCCAAAATCAAGGTCTGGGGTTTTCGAGATGCCTAGACACTCTGCGTTTGAAAGATGGGTGGAAATAGACAGGAGGAAAGGTGGAATGAGGAAGATTGTTCAAGAGTTGTCCGGTTGAGTAGATGAAAGACTGAAAATACCGAGTAACCCTTGCATTAGATAGTTGTACAGAAAAGGATTGAGAAAGTGTAGATAGCAGGGCTGTGGAGTCGGAGTCGGAGTCGTGGAGTCGGAGTCGGAGTCAGAAGCAATTTTGGGTGGAGTCGGAGTCGGTAAAAATGTACCGACTCCGACCTCAATATAAAATCTTAAGAAAATACTATTTTAAGTATAAATAATAAATATAAATCAAATATATTTATTATTTATACTTAATTAATTACACCGGTCTGCATGAAAATCGATTTCTTTTTTTTGAGTTGTGATTCTGAAGCAGTTCGCTGCGCTGAATTAAAAAATGCTACCAGTTTTTTCTATCACCCACAGTTTTAGTTATTAGCAAAACAATTTTGGGGCGTTTTGTAATTTTTTACCTTTTTTATCTTTAATTAATTTCGTTTTTTCATATTTTTAGATAGATAATTCTAACATTACGTCTTTAAAATTTTAATAATGGCTTCTAGAGGATGTACCCATAGTCCAGACATATTTTGTTATATTTGTGGTCAGTATGTTGTTGTAAAACAAAGGACAAATGTAACGACCTTCATTAAGAGAGCTTATCATGCTTATTTTGGAATTAAATTAGGAGATCAAGACAAAAGTTGGGCTCCACACAAGGTTTGTCTTACGTGTGTTGCGGCACTAAGGAATTGGAGCAAAGGTAAAAGAAAAGTTTGCCATTTGGGATCCCTATGGTATGGCGCGAGCCTAGAAACCATACCGACGACTGCTACTTCTGTTCTTGCAATGTTAAAGGTTATAATGCAAAGAATAAAGAGAGCCTTCAATACCCAAGTCTTCCATCTGCAATAAGGCCGGTACCCCATGGTCCAGAAGTTCCTATTCCCCGCCCACCCGAGAGTCTGGATCAATACAATTCAGACTCTGATTCAGCTCCAAATCCAGACAATGATGATGGTTATGAACAGCCAACAGCTGACCGAGATCCTCCTAAACCATTAACCCAAGCCGAACTAAATGACTTAGTTAGGGATTTGAATCTGCCTAAGGACTCTGCAGAACTTTTGGGGTCTAGATTGCAGGAGAACAATTTATTGGCATCCGACACATACTTCGCTTGGTCTTAAGACTTTGGAATAAGTCCTGAAATGTTTGCAAGTAAAGAAGGTAAATATATTTTGTTTCTTTCAGTTATTTTTTTATTCTTTCATAAACAAGCAATATGCTTGTCCAAGAGCTAGGAGCTATTTAATTCTGCTTTAATTAGGTTTTACTCTCTCACCTAAAGATTTCGTGCTACAAGGGGTGTTGTAATACCTCATCTGTCCCCAAATGTTAACCACCCATCGATGGGAGGGGAGAGAGTATTTTGCTGGGAACGGGACTGGTTGTTATATACAGGGTGTACATAAAGTCAGGATCTATTTTTGTGAAGCACTTGGAAATTATATGGAATTCAATCATAAAATGATAAAGTGGTAACATTTATTAAATAATTAAGAGTAGCGAAGTGACGCCCATCAGTATCCCTGCACAGCTCAAATCGTTCCGCAGCATTTCTAAACACATTGTGGAGCATTTGCGGGGTTATGTTATCTGCAGCAGTTCGTATACGTGTACGTAAGTTTTCAAGACTCGTAATCTTCGTCTGATAGACATGCGATTTGATAAAGCCCCATGCAAAGAATTCTAAAGGGGTTAAATCTGGTGATCTCGCTGGCCAAGGTCTGTTGCTTCCGCGTCCGATCCAGCGATTTGGAAAACGTCCATTTATATAATCCTGAACAATTTTGGCATAGTTACAAGGAGCACCATCATGTTGATAGACGACGGTACTAACAATCCTATCCCCGTCGTCTATCAACATGATGGTGCTCCTTGTCACTATGCCAAAATTGTTCAGGATTATCTAAATGGACGTTTTCCAAATCGCTGGATCGGACGCGGAAGCAACAGACCTTGGCCAGCGAGATCACCAGATTTAACCCCTTTAGAATTCTTTGCATGGGGCTTTATCAAATCGCATGTCTATCAGACGAAGATTACGAGTCTTGAAAACTTACGTACACGTATACGAACTGCTGCAGATAACATAACCCCGCAAATGCTCCAGAATGTGTTTAGAAATGCTGCGGAACGATTTGAGCTGTGCAGGGATACTGATGGGCGTCACGTCGAATCCTACTCTTAATTATTTAATAAATGTTACCACTTTATCATTTTATGATTGAATTCCATATAATTTCCAAGTGCTTCACAAAAATAGATCCTGACTTTATGTGCACCCTGTATATTTACCATACATTATTATGTAAGCGTTACTGTAGTCTATAACAACAAAATTTATGATTTAGCATGTGCATTCCAATGTTGGTCTCGATAAGATGGTTCACATTTGGGGATAAATGGGGGATTTATGACACCCTGTAGTAAGAAAACCATACGTGATAGGGAAAAACTAACTATATTTTTGAGATCAGCGCACTCAAATTATATAGAATCACCAACTAGTTTGTAAAAATCGATCGACAAGTTTTCAAATGTGTACTGGTGTTGTCAGTATTAACCCTTACTTTTTTTTCAGGAAATATTTTTATAATTGTGATACTGATAACTTGATAAGTTTAATTTCAAATTATTGATAAAATTATTTGTTCTAAACTTCAATGCACAATGGCAAAGAGACTTCCAACGAAATCAGCTGTGTTTGAACACTACAATCACTAAAGATGGAAAGGAGTCGGAGTCAGGAGTCGGAGTCGGAGTAGGACATTTGAAAAATAGAGGAGTCGGAGTCGGAGGTTTTGTGTACCGACTCCACAGCCCTGGTAGAAAGTCTGGTACTACGTGCTCTCCTTAAAGGATGAGGCATGTAGTTAGAGGGTTCAGAAGAGCAATGTCCGTTATAATGGTGATAGTAAAGAGAGAGTGAGGCAACATTACGGCGAAGAGAGAAGGGTTGAAGACAATCAGTAAAAGGCAGGGAAATGATGAGAAGAAAAGCCTTCGATTCCACCCGGTCAAGTACGGCTGTGTGGGTTGACCCAAATACTTAAACTATTGTACCTCCTCAATTACTTCACCTCTCATTTTAAACTTAACATCAGCTGGCTTATTACAGCTTTTAGGATGAAATTGCATAACCTTAGTTTTTTTAACATTAAAAAGAATATCATGTTTCTGCGAATACACTTCGCAGACTTTCAGTAGCCGATCCAGACCTTTAATAGAAGGACTTATTAGCACCATATCATCGGCACAAACTATGTTATTTATCTTTGTGTTATCTATACAACATCCCACTGTTGCCTCATTAAGTGGAGCAATTAATCCGTTAATATACACATTAAACAGCATAGAAGAGAGCAAAGTGCATTGTCTCACACCACAAGAGGAGCCAAACCATTCGGATAGAACATTGCTCCACCTAACAGTAAAAGATTGGTGGGAATACCAAACTTTCAATAAATTTAATATGTACATGGCAACCTTCCTGTCTTCTATTTTTTAAATGAAACATTGTGGTTCATTCTATTATATGCCTTACTTATATCTAGGAAACGCCATAAATAGTTGAATTACTACCAGTGTATTTAGATATTATTTCTTTAAGTACATATATACAGGGGTCAGTTGAGTGGGACCTCTTAAAACTAAACTGATTAGATGTCCATAGGTAAGCATTTAATCGGAGTAACAAGAGTTTTTCTAGTAGTTTCGAGAAGCAGGAAGCGACAGCAACTTTATATATATATATATATATATATATATATATATATATTATATATATATATATAAAACCCCATATATACTGTATATGGTTGTTTTAGATAATTCTTCTTTAATGCTGAGATAAAAGGCGAAATACGTTCAGAGAAATAATATCGGTTTAATGACCTCACTGGCAACTCACAGTCCATGTATTTCAAAATGCTTGGGGGTCGGGAAAGTTGCGTATTTATGTGAAACGTACTGTGTGAAATTTTTGTAATCGTACGGCTATAATTAAATTGTGTACACTGAACTCAAAGTTTTTAAAAATTGGCAATATTACTAAAATTTCGCCTTTTTTATTTTCAGTTTTTTAAATTAAATTTCAAAACGCTTGGGTGAAGCAAAGACACGTACTACGATAATAAGGACTACATTAAAATCATTTGAGGATATGGTTATATTTCAAATGTGCACACTGAGCACAAAGTTTCAGAAAATTAGCTAAAGAAATGAATTTTTAAAGATACATGTAACAAATTAAAGTGAAAATATAAAGTACTCACTGTAATTTTAAACGGTTAAAAACTTTTTTTATATCTTATTTTAGGGTTTTGTATTGATTTTTGGTGCTGAAGCAGGGCAGTAGATCTCGGGATTCGATTCGAGCTCTGATCCACCCGTCTCATTCAGTGACGCCGGCGACAGCATTAGATGCTTCCGTCACGAGGCGGACTACTCGTTCGACTGCCTGGCTGTGACATGGATAAATAAGTCTTTCCATATCAAACTGAAGAGGATTCTCTATATACCGCGCAATATCTTCTCGTGAAATGTTCCTCGTAATAGGTGGCTCAAATCTTTCGTTCTTCCAGTCTATCATTTCAAAGTACTCTGTGGCATTAAAGTTGAGTAGTGGTAGTTTAATGCGTCTCACTCCAGTGGCTAACGGCTCCTTCATGCCCATGTCCCTGACCAAGAGGATTTTCTGGAACGCCAGTGTCCTGAAATATAAAAAATAATGTTTATTAACAACCCTATTAAGGGGGGAATCCCCCCCCCCGATTATGAAATTTTGTGTGTTTTTTTTATGTGCTATATCTCTTCTTCTTCTTCCGCAGCTTATTATCCCATCTTTACATGAGGTCGCTGTTTTTGGTTCGTCTTCTCCACTCTCCTCTGTCGTATACCGCGTCCTCCTCCAAGTTCTTCTCCCTGATGTCCGCCACCACACAGTCCCTCCATCTCGTCTTCGGTCTTCCTCTTCTTCTCCGTCCCGGCAACTCCATCTCCAGCACTCTGCGCCCCAAATACGCCTCCTCTCTTCTCCTGACGTGTCCATACCACCTCAGCCTGGCCTCCTGCACCTTCTTAGATGCTTCCGCCACCTTCACTGTTCCCCTTATATGCTCATTTCTGACCCTATCCCTCCTCGTCACTCCACACATCCATCTCAACATCTTCATTTCAGCCACATCGATTTTTCTTTCATTGCTCTTCTTCATTGGCACAGTCTCCATTCCATACAACATTGCCGGCCTCACCACTGTTTTGAATACCTTTCCCTTCAGTTTCACTGGGGCCCTCTTATCACAGAGCACCTCTGATACGTCCTCCAGTTCTTCCACCCCGACTGTATTCTACAGTTTATCTCTCTCTCTGCTCCCCCCTCTGCATCCACTGTTGACCCCAAGTATTTAAAATACTCCACCGTCTTAACACGCTCTCCACTCAATGTCACTTCCCCTCCTCGGTCCTGCTGCACATCACATCTCATATATTCGGTCTTCTTTCGGCTAATTCTCATCCCCCTACTTTCCAACGCCTCTCTCCAATTTTCCAACTGCTGCTCCACCTCCTCTTTCGTCTCCCCACTCAACACAACATCGTCTGCATACATCATGCACCACGGCGCCTCCCCTCTAATCCTGTCCGTCAACACATCGAATACCACCTTAGTTGTTACTCCCCTGTACATCCCCTTGATCAGTTTAACATACTTCTCCGGTACCATCTTTTCCCTTAAGCATCTCCAAACTTCCTGCCGTGGTATCCTATCATATGCCTTCTTCAAGTCAACAAAAACCATGTGCAACGCCTTCTGCCCCTCTCTGTGCCTCTCTGCCAACTGTTTCAATGCAAAAACTGCATCTGTCGTTCTCCTTCCCGGCATAAATCCAAACTGTTCCACTGACACTTCCGCTTCGTCTCTCAACCTACTCTCCACTATTCGCTCCCATATCTTCATTGTATGTGATATTAGCTTGATCCCTCTATAATTCGTGCAATCTTGTACATCTCCCTTCTCTTTGAATATAGGCACTATGATGCTGGTCCGCCACTCATCCGGAATCACCTCCTGGTCAAACAACTTCTGCATTAGATCCCACACCAGATCCACCCCCTCATCTCCCAGTGCCTTCCATGCCTCAGCTGGTATCTCGTCTGGGCCCGTCGCTTTGTTATTTTTCATCCTATTCAGAGCACGACTCACTTCCATCCTCCCCACTTGTTCTGTCATAGCTACATTTGGCAATCCATCCTCATAGAAAGATCTTGGGTTTTCTTTATTTAATAATTCCTCAAAATATTCCTTCCATCTATCCTTTATCTCTTCATCTCTTTGCAGCACCGCCCCCTCCCTTCCCTTAATTTGTTTTACCTGTGTAAAGTCTTTTGTCGCTCTATTTCTGCTCTTAGCCAATCTGTATATCTTCTTTTGTCCTTCACGATCCTCTAAATCCTCATACATCTGCCGATATGCCTCCGCCTTTGCTCTCGCCACTGCTCTCTTTGCCTGTTTCTTTGCTTCTTTATATACCACCTTACACTCTTCACTCCTCGATTCTTCCCATAACTTCTTAGTTTCTCTCTTACTTCGTAGTGCTTTTTGGATCTCATCACTCCACCACCATCCTTCCTTATCTTCCCACACTTTACTGATGTTTCCCCCAATATGTCTCTACCTGCTTGACATTCGCATTATGTACCCACCAATCCTGTACATTCTGTTCATCAACATGGATTTCACTCAACACTCTCTCTCTAAATTCCCGTTTCTTCCCCTCATCTCTCAGTTTGTACCACCTAATTCTCCTCGCTGTTGTTCCTCGGGTCTTTCTTCCTCTTTTCAACATCACATCCATGACTACCAACCGGTGTTGTGGCGTCACATGGTCTCCTGGAATAACTTTGCAGTCCCTCACCTCGGCCAATTGCGCCCTCCTATACAGTATGAACTCAATTTGCGATGTTCTGCCTCCACTCTTGTACGTAATAACATGCTCCTCCTTCTTTCTGAAAAACGTATTTACAATCGCTAGATCAAGCGATACAGCCATATCCAACACCCTCTCACCGTCCACGTTTGCCTCTCCATAGCCATGACCACCGTGCACTCTGACCACTCCATCGTTATGATCACCAACGTGTCCATTCATATCCCCGCCCAACACCACTCGTTCGTCCTCGGCAATACTCTCCATTTCTTCCTCCAATAACCTCCAGAATGCTTCCTTAACGTCGTCCGGACATCCACTTTGGGGCGCGTATGCACTGATTATATTGAGTACATGTTCCCCATAATTCATTCTCAAAGTCACCAGTCTATCTCCTCTTCGCTTTACTTCCACTATGTTATCCTTCAATTCCTTCGCTAATACAATACCCACACCATTCCTTCCCTCAACCGACGCCCCACTGTAGAACAATTTATATCCCTCACTGAGTTCTCTTGCTTTGTTCCCCTTCCAGCGTGTTTCTTGTACACACAACACCCCAACTCTCCTCTTCTTCATCAACTCCACAATCTCTCTTCCTCTGCCAGTCGTGCTTCCAACATTCAGCGTCGCAATTCTCAGGTCCACCCGAGCTCGCTTCGTTAGCCGCACCCGCTCATGGTGCGGTAGCCCTCGCCTCACCACAGAGGTCGGGCGAGGTCTCTGTACGTCGCCTACGGGGTACGCCCTAGCCGTCATCGCATTTTCGTGTTGAAGACTCACCATTGTGGTTTTGGCTGGGTTTTTATGGCCGGATGCCTTTCCTGACGCCAACCCTCCCCATTTATCCGGACTTAGGACCGGCCGAGAACAAGGCTGGCTTGCCCTACCCTCGGGTTGGGTTGTGCTATATCCCTTCAAAGAAGCTTAATTAATCATTTAAAAGCAAAAAATCCCATTAAAACAGCGTTCTTATATCATTTTTATTTTATCTTATTATTGAAACAGATATGCGATAAGAAGAATACAATACCCACCTGATATGACTTCTTTCGTCTCCAATCATAGCTAGGAGCAGATTCTCAGGGGTGAGCGAAGTAGCTGTTACGTTGAATGTCAGGGTCGATTATGGTCTTTAGTTTTAGGGGAAGATACCGAGAATAGGCAATCATCCTCCACAAATGTTTTGCTCCATTGTAGCAAGCTTGTTTCAGTTTTATGTAAAACCAAGTTAATGCTTCTTTGAAGGGATATAGCACATAAAAAAACCCACAAAAAATTTCATAATGGGAGGATTCCCCCCTTAATAGGGTTGTTAATAAACATTATTTTTTATATTTCAGGACACTGGCGTTCCGGAAAATCCTCTTGGTCAGCGACATGAGCATGAAGGAGCCATTAGCCACTGGAGTGAGGCGCATCAAACTACCACCACTCAACTTCAATGCCACAGAGTACTTTGAAATGATAGACTGGAAGAACGAAAGATTTGAGCCACCTATTACGAGGAACATTTCACGAGAAGATATTGCGCGGTATATAGAGAATCCTCTTCAGTTTGATATGGAAAGACTTATTTATCCATGTCACAGCCAGGCAGTCGAACGAGTAGTCCGCCTCGTGACGGAAGCGTCTAATGCTGTCGCCGGCGTCACTGAACGAGACGGGTGGATCAGAGCTCGAATCGAATCCCGAGATCTAATGCCCTGCTTCAGCACCAAAAATCAATACAAAACCCTAAAATATGATAATAAAAAAGTTTTTAACCGTTTAAAATTACAGTGAGTACTTTATATTTTCACTTTAATTTGTTACATGTATCTTTAAAAATTCATTTCTTTAACTAATTTTCTGAAACTTTGTGCTCAGTGTGCACATTTGAAATATAACCATATCCTCAAATGACTTTAATGTAGTCCTTATTATCGTAGTACGTGTCTTTGCTTCACCAAGCGTGTTGAAATTTAATTTAAAAATTTGAAAATAAAAATGGCGAAATTTTAGTAATTTTGCCAATTTCTAAAAACTTTGAGTTCAGTGTGCACAATTTAATTATAGCCGTACGATTACAAAAGTTTCACAGAGTACGTTTCATATAAATACGCAGCTTTCCCGACCTCAAGCAATTTGAAATTCAAAAAAAAATTTTTCACTCCACCCTATTGTGTGTATAGATAGATAGATAGATAGATAGATAGACGGATGGACAGATAAATAGCTAGATAGATGGCTACGGCAACTTTTGCGCTAACTGGATGGGACAGCTACCAGATATGTCTGGGAAAAGATTGCCTATTTTTTTATTCTGTTCTGGCAGTCGTGCTGACATCTACAAACGAATGTGTATTAGGCCTGGTCGAAATTTTATATTGAAAAAGTACATATTGTGAGGGGTTTGAATGGAACACAGGAACCCCCTCATAAATTATTTTCGCTGTTTAAAGCCTCCTACCCCTGGCACAATGTTTCACTTTTTGACCAATATTGAAGAATATTCCATTTATACGAGACTTGCTCTACATTCAGGTTTTTTGATGACATAAATCCTTATCAACGTATAATATTTTTTAATAATGTACAGTATTAGGAAAATTAATTAAGTACAACAATATATTCAGAAGAAAAAATTAGAGCCATAATAAATGTACTAAAATTCAATTCACTTTGTCATTGTTCCTTATCACATCAAAAGGGAAGAAATTTTCACTATCATAAGGAATTTTTATTTCATATGTTTCTTACTCATTCCATTGGCCTTCCATTCAAACGTGGGCAGTTTTCGCCTTCATTGTAATCAGTTTAAGATAAACTTTTGACGGTTGCCATATCTTATTCTTTTCTGACATGCCTTTGTTACTAAGTTCACTGCCCTTTCCACACTTTGACTGTGGCATCGAAAAGAAATTATCTCCAGGAGCTTACAGCGAGCCTGTAATAGCTCATCGTCGCTAAAATTGTTTAGCAGCGGTAGAGGAGTAATGATCTCTTTTTGCCAATCGATCATCTCGGTGTAGTCAGTAGATTGGAAATTGAGGTTTCGAGGCAATTCAAAGTTTCTGGCACTGAAAATCCTGTTCTTGAGAGGATGATTTTCTGAACAGCTTGCTCCCTAATTTCTAGTCTCTTGTCAGTTACCATTGATATGAGTATATTTTCTGGGTGGGCAAAGTAGGCGTTATTTCTTTAATACTATTTCTATGATTGATCTATGTTGTTCATCTAAATTTCTAAGCAAACACATTAAATGCCAAAAGTTATAGGCACCATCAGTTGCATTAGGATGAGATTTTCTCCGAAACCACCCTGGAGCATAGAACTGCATAATAATCTTGACTTTAATGGATATATCGAGCTTAGACGTCAGGTTAAAAGATCAGTTAGGAATGCTAAGCGTAATTTAGAGATACTTTTAGCTGCGGATAGTAAACATAATCTAAAAAAAATTTTTTAATACGTTAATAATCGTAAGCCGATAAAAGATAACATAGGCCCTCTAGTGGATGTTAATGGCGCCTTGGCTTCTGACGCTCAGGCGATGGCGGGTATTTTCAATAATATTTTTGCGACAGTTTTTACCGTAGAAGACGTAAATAATGTCCCCGACGTGGACGATATCGTTCCATTTAGTAGCGAGACTATTTTGGATGAAATAACTGTTTACAATGGTGAGATTGCGCATTATATCGATAGGCTAAAAGTTAGCAAGGCTCCAGGCCCTGACGCTTTTTATCCCAGACATTTGAAAGATTTGAAAGACGTTATTGTAGGCCCCTTAACGAAGATTTTTAATGAGGTCACTCGAAACGTGGATTATTCCTGAAGACTTCAAATTAGCTAACGTCACGCCTATTTTTAAAAAAGGCGACCGTGCAGGCAGTAGCTAGCAATTATAGTCCCATTAGCTTAACGTCAATTGTCGGTAAACTTTTGGAATCCGTAGTTAGGGATCGTATCATCGATCACTTAGAAAGTAAAGATTTGATTAATAGTAGCAGCATGGGTTTCGACGCCATAGGTCTTGTTTAACCAATTTGTTAGAATTTTATAACGAAATAGTGCGCGAATACGATAGGCATAGAGCGGCTGACGTTATTTATTTAGATTTTAAAAAGGCGTTCGATACAGTTCTGCAAAGGAGATTAATTGCGAAGGTCAAAACGCACGGTATACGCGGTCAGGTAGCTAACTGGTTAGAAGAATGGCTTCGTGCTAGGAGGCAGAGGGTGGTAGTTAATGGTAGTGAATCGGGGTGGTTGGATGTAGGTAGCGGTGTCCCACAGGGTTCAGTGTTAGGCCCATTGCTACTCGTAATTTACATTAACGACATAGATGTAGGATTGACTAGTAACGTGTCAAAATTCGCGGACGATACTAAAATAGGCGGTAAGGTTGTTGACGAGGACGATAGAAATAGGCTCCAAGACGATGTAAATAGGATTATGGAGTGGACGGATAAGTGGCAGATGCAATTTAACGTAGACAAATGTAAAGTTTTGCATATAGGTTCTCGTAACAATAATTACACGTACACGATGGATGATAGGGAGTTGGCGAGCGTTGACGAGGAAGTAGATTTAGGCGTACGCGTATCTAAGGATTTAAAGGTTAGGAACCAGTGCCTGGAGTCTTGCGCAAAAGCTAATAGGATGTTAGGCTTCATAACGCGTAATTTCGAATTTAAATCGAAGGATATTATATTGCTCCTTTACAAGTCCCTAGTCAGGCCTCATTTAGAATATGCCGTTCAGTTTTGGTGCCCGTACTTGCGTGAGGATATTGATAGGCTAGAAAGGGTTCAGCGTCGTGCCACGAAACTAATTTCGTCATTGCGCAATAAGCCTTATGAAGATAGGATTAAAGAGTTAGACCTGTATTCACTCGAAACTAGGAGATTAAGGGGGGAGCTTATTGAAGTTTTCAAAATCGTTAATAACATCGATAACGTAAATTTTGACAAATTGTTCACTTTCGATAATAGTAATACTCGTAATAACGGATTTAAGTTGCGTGGCAGACGTTTCATTACTAATATCGCTAAAAAGTTCTTTACGTTTAAAGTAATTGATAAATGGAATAATCTTCCCGCGCCCGTCGTGAACTCTACCAGCTTTAATGTGTTTAAGAACCGTCTTGACAGACATTTTAAAAATATTAACGTTGTTTAAAATAATAAAAAAAAACAATTAGCAACAGGAGCTCTGGGGGTGGTGGTCAAGGATGAGTCTGTTGACGATTAATGCCAGCTTGTGACATGCCAGCGTGTGATGCCAGCAATAAAATTATTAAAAAAAAAAAAAAAAAATACTAACACGAACGTAGATGGAGCTCGTAGCGTAAACTAACCCACTTTTTGTTTAACTTTACCTACTTTTTTTTTTTCCTTTTGTCTCATCCTCTCCTTCCTTTGCATGTCTGTAACTCTTTTCTTGCATGTCTGTAGTTTGCATGGTATGACAGTGAGTTAAGACTGTGTTTGCATGGTTTGTAAGCCTTCTTATCTTACTTCTTTTCCTCTTTCACCCCTTTCCTATTCTCTTTGACTATTTTTCCGACTTGTCGGCAGTGGCCGGCGGATGATGATGGTGAGGCTTTTTTCTCTTTTTCTGAATGAATGTTAACCCACGAGTGATAGGTGTTGCCACTTACTTAACCCTTTATTCTCTTCTCTTAACCCCCTACTTTTTCCCTTCTCTCGGGCTACCCTTACAGTGGATCTTAGGGTCCTTGTTAGCCTTCGCTTCTGTAGATATCTTGAAGGTTTTTATCTGGATTTGGCGTTGAGATATATAATCGAAGAACCCTGTTGGCTAGAGTTAGCCAGCGAGCATGGTGAGGGGTACCTGGGGATCGAGTGGACAGATCTTGAGAAGTGTCTACAGTTTGCACTGCCAGACACATATCATAGAGATATCTTTGATCACTGCTTAGCTCCTTCACAACATTTTCTGGAATTTCTTTAATGTTTCCCTTTACGCGAGAATATTTGACTACCTCCAATTTTGTTAAATCTGTTTTCAGTTTATTCCCAATTGAACCCACAAAAGTATGTGGACCTGTTGTTTTACCATCAATGGCTTTGTAGACGTGCATAAAAGGCATCTCATTCAAATGCAAGAGGCACACCAACCACTGCACTGGTCTGTTAAGATGAATTTCAACCAGTTCTATGGCTTCACGAATTTTTCCTGTATTTACAGGAGTACCATCACACAGTAAAGCTTTGATAGTATCTGTGCTGTTCGAGTCTGTAATAATAGTTATCAACTCTTCTGCTATGCAGCGAGCTGTTCCATTATCTGGTCTGACATGGTCTACATAGATCTTCCAGGTTCTTTCACAATAACATAGCGTTCTTCTTTTATCTTTCCACTTTTAGTTAATGTGTTATCTTTCCTTCCATCAAATCCAAGGCAATCCATCTTCAGATTTTCGGATTTAAACCTAAAAGTATTTGTTTCACCCATGCGATTTCTTTCTCTTTCTAATTTCTTTCTGTCAAGCATGTTGGTGTGGTTAAGGATCCCCATATCTTTATAAGCTGCATTGACTATTGCAACTGCAGCTCTACAACTTACACGATAACGATCTGCTGTTAATGCTAGGTTTTTATAGGAGTGCCTGTTCTGAATATTCTCACTCAATTCTAAATCGGCCTCATAATCTACATCCTGACTCTTTGAATCTACATCCATGACTTCTTCGGTATTTTCTATAAATTCCGATGGTAAAACATTGGTGGCTTCAGTCATTTCTTCTTTCTTGGGCTCTTGCTAAAGATCTCTTCTTTGTTGAACTAGCTTTGCGATCAATTGGTCCGAAGTGATTTTTTCTTTGTTTTTGACCCACTAAAGACTCCCATTCCGCCATTGGTATTTTATCCGTACACCTGCAAGATTTCCTATCAATTCCCTTATCATAGCATTCACAAGAATATATCAAATATTTCATCATATTGAGCTACTTTTAAGGCAAAACTTTAATTTCTTCGATGTAACGGCACCTTGTTCAATTTTGAGGCTTCTTCTATTAGTCGATTGACTTTAAGATAGATACCTTTGGAGTTAATCGTAGGAAAAGAAAATTTCATCCAAATGGCTTCAATATCTTTTGCAACAACCCTGTAACAATCATTAGCAGTTGCTGATCCTTTTGATTTAGCTTCACGACGGCGCACAAAAAGGTAGTGTCTCACAACATCTGCTTTTGAAGGAGTCATGGCTGCTGAGAATTCCGTAGGATATCCAAAGGCTGCATTTGAGGAATTGCTTCTAGTAGTCATAGTTTATATTCAGAAGTAAAATCAAATTATATGTTATTTAAAATTTATGATAATTCAAATTATAATTAAAGCAAATGCAAATTATTTCTATTTATCTGAAAAATTATTTCTATTTATCTGAAACAAAAATATCAAGCATTCAACAAACAACTTATCATGTAACGTATAACAACATTAAGCATATGCAAATATGGAGGTAAAAAAGGGAGGAGAGGCATGTGATAGGGGTAGTAGGGTACCACATGCTTGATTTTTTATGGACTATATGGACTATATGGACTATAGTCTGCCAATAAACCTTTTCATTTTCATTTTCATTTTCATTTTTAATATTTTGTTAAAGTGATAAAAAAAACCTTCTCACATAGTGTACTTTTTAAGAAATTAAATTTTTTCCCATTTAAATATGCAAATATGAGGGTAAAAATGGGGGGGGGGGTATGTGCTAGGGATAGCACGGGTAGCACATGCTTGATATTTTAATATTTTGTTAAGATGATAAAATGAAACTTCTCACATAGTGTACTTCTTAAGAAATAAAAAAATTTCCCATTTTCGACCTGGACTAATATATAATATATTATATATATATATATATAATATTTCCCCATGTCAGTTCTCTTTGTGTGAGAAACAATGAAAGCTATTTAAGGTAAAAATGTGTTGTATACAGTAATTCGATGAGCAATTAAGATCACCCTTAAATAAAATTACATTTTTTATAAATATGCACAGATAGATAGATAGATAGATAGATAGATAGATAGATAGATAGAGAGATGGATGGAAGGACGGATAAATAGATTGATAGATAGATAGATGGATTTTTAGCACAGACGTATATAATTCGCAAATGGGTATAAAGCATAGAAAATAATGTTATGCATTTCAGTCACAATTAGTGCATGGTAAATGAAAAATATGTATTTATTTTGCTCAATTAATTATTTTTGCAACATTATTTCCTGTGCATTTTGTATCTTCAACAGTAAGATTTAATATGATCCTGAAAGCTGGTTTTAAATTATATTAAAAATAATGCAGTAACGTGGAAGTGGTGCTACAGGCAGATGTTTTCACCTTGGTAGAACACCATATATATATATATGGGATTGAACTCAGAAAGGTCCCCCCAAGGTTTTTTCATGATACACACAGACCGTGCATGGAACAAGAAACTCTTCTACGAAAATTAAATCCATTATAGTCCGAATAAGTGATGGTAAATGACAAACACTATAGTTTTTTTATATTTCATTGATCTGTTGCCCACGTCGGGCTAACATTACGAGAAGAAAAAATTTTGTTTGTCATTTACCATTACTTATTCGGACGAAAGTGGATTTAATTTTCCCAGAAGAGTTCCTTGTTCCATGCACGTTCTGTGTGTATCAATATATATATATATATATATATATATATATTATATGGCTCATATATATTATATTATATATATATATATATGTGTGTATATATATATATACACACACAGTGCGTTCGAAAAGTCCCTCCGCAGTCAACCAACACTTTAAAAAAAGTGTTTGACAACAAGTGTGGACGAGTTGCCCTGTGCCTGCAAAATGGTAGATCGCGATCGACGTTTTGGCCACCCCTGGCGTAGATTATATTTGTAGTTTAGTATTCATGCTCTCCTTTATTCACCGGTGTCTTTTAATGCATAAATGATAACACGAGATAAGTGTACGCATTGTGTGAATGAATGAATTCTGGAGCTATTTTTTTTCATTGTACTTTTTCCTACTTTTCTATAAATCTTCTTTCACCCCTATTTTCTGTCAGCAGTTGCTGGCGGAGGAGGGAGAGAACCTTTCTGTTCTATACATTACTGTTACTTCTATTTCCTGTGTGAAAGTTTTACAAATCTATAAGTGTAAGCATGGTATAAGTTTACTGTGTTGTTTGTCTTCATTGCTCTTTCTAACTTTTCTACTTTCTTCTTGGGCTAAACTAGAGTGGACCTTAGGGTCGTTTTAGAGTGATTAGTTATTTCCCACGTGACCAGTTTTGGCCAATCAGGACCTTTGTAACAAATTTCGACTTTATCAAAAATACTGGTCTTCGCTAAGCTTTATACAGGGTGTCCCAGAATTAACTATCTATTTCAATGAAATCGGACAAATTTTTTAAAAACACACTTTTATTTATGTTTATCATGTTTAATATGTGTTAAAAATGTATAAATTTCTAAATTTTGTTCATAATTTTATTTTCATAATTTTTTCATTATCTGGTCCAATGAAAGACCGTCTGAAGTCATAGAATGGCAAAGAGACTCTCCAAAAGTTAACGTGTGGCTTGGAATGACCAAATCCAAAATTTATGGCCCATTCTTCTTTGCGGAAGCAACTGTAACAGGTACCGTCTACCTTGATATGCTTCAGCAGTTTCTCGAACCACAGCTTCTTGATGATGGCATTCTTGATAATGTTGTGTTTCAACAAGAAGCATTGATCTTTTGGCGATAAACCTTTGTTTTTATGAAACCCCATGCAAAGAAATCCAGGGGTGTCAAATCCAGAGAACGCGGAGGCCAAGGTCGAGGTCCTCCACGTCCAATCCACCGATTCGGAAGGCGTCTGTTGAGGTATTCTCGAACAATTAGAGCATAATGACATGGTGCTCCATCTTGTTGAAACACAACATTATCAAGAATGCCATCATCAAGAAGCTGTGGTTCGAGAAACTGCTGAAGCATATCAAGGTAGATGGTACCTGTTACAGTTGCTTCCGCAAAGAAGAATGGGCCATAAATTTTGGATTTGGTCATTCCAAGCCACACGTTAACTTTTGGAGAGTCTCTTTGCCATTCTATGACTTCAGACGGTCTTTCATTGGACCAGATAATGAAAAAATTATGAAAATAAAATTATGAAAAAAATTTAGAAATTTATACATTTTTAACATATTAAACATGATAAACATAAATAAAAGTGTGTTTTTAAAAAATTTGCCCGATTTCATTGAAATAGTTAATTCTGGGACACCCTGTACAGTATATAGGTATACATATATATTCGTGTTTGTGTTTGTCCATCCGTTCGATCATTACACCCTCTTACACTTTAACAACGCTGGCTTTCAGTATATGAATAAATGAACAGCACCGTAACTAAGAGCAAATAAATAAAAATTTCTAGCGACAGAATCTTTTGTCATAAAAAGTTCAGGTAAAAACTGCAAACTGGATTTAATTGGCTTTATTGGTCTTTTTTTACCAAATCCCTTCGCTGCATTCCAATGCATGAAAATCAAAGGCGCTATCGGCGTGGAAAATGTCTCAACTCAAAATTTTACACAAGGTTTTGTAAAACTGAATATGAGTTTGGAAGTGTTTCATACAAAAACCATTTCAATTTATTTGTTATAGGATTTTCCGATGTGTATATGTGTGTGTGTGTGTGTGTGTGTGTGTGTTGAAAGTTAGAGATATTTTAGTATGAGACTTTTCTTAAGGGATTTAATTGGTTTGAAAGGGAACTGAACTCAGGGGCGAGAGAAATCAGAACATTGGAGACATTTGAACGAGCTAATTTAACTTACCTTCACATAACGTAACCTCACCAAACAAACCTAACACAGGACATTGATCTAATTAATAAAGATGCTTACGGTCATTTGGATTTTTTAACCAAATTATGACGAAATATGAAAAAGGGGAGAGGAACATTGCATACTTTAGAACAATTGAGGAATAAATTTCGCTGAAAGAAAAATCTATGCAAAATATACTGAAAATTTCAATTGAAAATGGAGGTGAGAGGAAATGAGGGGAAATCAGTGCCAGTGCCAAGTGAGAGGAAAAGAGGGAGAAACTGCTGGAAATTAAAAAGATGGAGGTGAGATGAAACGAGAAGATTTAAGGAGAAATCAGCGTCAGTGCCAGTGCCAAGTGAGGGGAAGAGAGAAAACGATTGGAAATTGAAATTGAGGTGAAGGGAAACGAGGGGAAAAGAGAAAATAAAGGGAGAAAAGAGAGAAAAAGATTAAAATTTTAAGCGCAGCTGTGTAAACAATAGGAGTGGTAAGTGTAAACAAAGAATTTAATAAGGGTCAAGGGGAATGAGATAAAGGTTAGAAGAGAATAGCCTAAGAGGGAAGAAGGCAAAAGTAAAATTGGGGGAAAGGGGAGGGGAGGTAAGCATAGCTGTGTAAACAATAGTAACGATAAGAGTAAACAAAGATTTGACCTGAGTAAATATGAAGGTTGAGAGTAAGGGTGAGGAATGAAGTAATGGGAGGAGTGGGGGATGGTTTCGATGAAAGAGTAAAAGGGAAAAAATAGAAAAGTGGGCCTGGCCTAATTATACACACACACATATATATAGGAAGAATATATATATATATATATATATATATATGCTTACTAATAATGAGTTACGACAGCGTGATCGACGCCAAAGACTCTAAATGAGATGATAAGGGTGAAGGCGGGTGGGGGAAGAGGGAGAGTTAAGGCGCACTGTGTAAACAATATAACTGATGACTGAGAAAGAACAAAGAGAGAGAGAGAGAACAAGACATATATATATATATATATATATATTGAAACTGCAAACACGCAGTATATATATATATATATATATATATATATATATATATATATATATATATACTGTATACATGTGATGAATTTCACATTTAAACACGTGAAATGAATGAATGATGCAATAGAATGAAGAATAAATGAACAGCACCGTGACAAAGAGCAAATAAATAAAAATTTCTAGCGAAAGCATCTTTTGTCTTAAAAAGTTTAGATAAAAACTGGAAAGTGGATTTAATTGGTTGTATTGGTCTTTTTTTTTTAATTCCATCCCTGCATTCCAATGCATGAACATCAAAGGCTCCAGCGGAGTGGAATATGTCTCAGGTAAAAAATTTTCACATGGTTTTGTAAAGTTGAATATGAGTTGTGAAGTGTTTTATACGAAAACCGTTTCAATTTACAGTATTTGTTATAGAACTTTTCAATATACAGTGTATATATATATATATATATATATATATATAGGTGTGTGTGTATGTGTGTGTGTGTGTGTGTGTGTGTGTATTTTGAAAGTTAGAGAAATTTTAGTATGAGTATTTTTTAATGGGTTTAATTGGTCAGAAGAGGTGTTTATCTCAAGCAATTCACACCCCTGGGGCTATCAACAAATAGCTTGGTAAACATCTCCGTATAACTTTTCACACATTCTCGGTAACCCATTTACAGGATTTAAAACAAAAATGCGGGAAATCGAATGCAACTTGAAATATATATATATATATATATATATATATATATATATATATGATGCAAACCCACAAGGAAAAAGAAAAACGATTGCAAGGCCTTGGAATCGTTTTTCTTTTTCCTTGTGGATTTGCAGCATTCATTCATTTCACGTGTTTAATTGTGAAATTCATATATATATATATATATATATATATAACACTTACATGGGAAAGAATTACAGATGCCATCCAATCAATACCACCAGAGATGTGCCTTAGGACTCTGGAAGCAACGTTTGACCGCTTTCATACATGCATAGATATCCGTGGCTCGCAAGATGAGACTGTATGAAGCACTACTTGCATAAAAAAAATGTCTACAAATAAATTGGAAAAAAAAATAAAACCCCATATGTGTTAAATTTTTTTGGGAATCACCCTGCATACAAAAGTAAATGGTGTCATACTATTAACTCTTTTTAATGCTCAACGTATGCATCGTAACCTTTTACCATCACCCCACGTTATTTGGAGTAACAGATAATTCTTAACCTCATTTGTTGTAGGAGATATGTGATACAGTTCAACCTCTATAACTTAGACACAGCGGTTCTGTACACAAACAACCATTTTATTATTACATTTTACAAAGACAGATAAAAAATGAATGAGAGATAAATAGAAACACATCTACACACAAAATTTATTAACAGATAAAGATATTATATTCTTTGTTAGTAAACTTACAATATAATAATGAATTAATTACATTTTTCATATTTTCATATAATACAGTACATTCATCATAAAATTAGAAATAATAACACATATACATACAATCAATATTTATTAACATCTCAAGGCACTCACTCTTTGTAAGTATGCTGAATTCGCAAGTAATGATGGAAATAGTTACAACCTCATACTTTACACGACTCACCAAATTGTTTTTAGAAATAATTTATCGCTTAACGTATGCGGAAACCTATACTCGATTTACAGCGATTTACGTCGTTTAAGTTTATTTTTGTTCGTACTTAACATTTGGGTGTATCGCGTGAACTTTAAGCAATACTAGAATATATTCAAAAGCCTGCTCTAGTAAGCGTTCGTTTATTACATTAATTTCGTGAAAAGTTAATTTGTTAATACGTTAATACGTCCTAAGTTAATACGTTCTAAGTGCGTACTTTGCCTCTTTTCACGAGCTTTTTTCAATTGAATACAGATCAGCATTCTTGCGGATGAACGGTGAAGGCGAGGGATGGTAGCGTTCTAATTCAGTCCCAAAGTGAGTGGTACCTCTCAGGGAACTGTCTTTTACAGGGTTTTTGAAAAGTCCCGTTACCCCCTTGAAAAATTTACATATTGTAATACCAATTTTATTTTTGTGTGATTAATTGTATTTATATGTGGTAGGTGTAATTTAAGAAACAAGTCACTAGCAACAATTACTTTAATTACAGTAAATACAGTTACTAATTGCAGTTACTAATCAAGAATATCTGTGTGTGCACCATCATTTTCGTAACAAAGGATTATGATTAACAAATGACGGGCGGTATGGTTTCATGCCGAGATCTTTTGTCATGTGATCTCGTATTGTGGACATGGGGACTGCAAGTTCTTGTGATCGTTTCCGAAGTGATTTTTTCGGTGAACTAGCCACCGATGCAATCACACCTTCACAGTCAGTGTTCTGTTCGCGTTGTTGGTCTTCCTGACCGTGGTCTGTCCTTCATGGAGCCAGTTTCAAACAGCTTTTTGTCCCACCGTAGTACCGTCTTCTTTGGTGGTGCAGCCTTATTGAATTTTGTGTTGAAATCATTCTGGATATCATGCATCGTTTTGCCAGTATGTGACCTTTCATGAGCCCATGTGCTCATCACTATACTTTCCTCCAGAATGTAAGTGGACTGGTCTGCCATTGTTCACACAACTCTAATACTTGGAAAAGAAAAAAACGTCAATGAATCACGTATAAATTCAATTAATCACACAAAAGTAAAATTGGTTTACAAAATGTACATTTTGTAGGGGTGACGGGACTTTTCGAACACCCTGTAAGTATTCAGGAACTTCAAACCCATTCTCACCCCGCTCGTCTCTGTTCTTTGTGAAGTCGTCGGGCAGAACGGTGTAAGCATGTTCGAGGATAGTATCAAATTAACGCATATCACCAACACGAGCATCTAATATAGGCTTCAGTTTGCGGAAAGTGGCTATTTCAAATAATCTGTCTGGGTAGAAGCGACGACGTGTAGGTACAATCCATTATTATCACTGATGTTACTGTAAATTTTTAGACTAGATTTCCGCATGAGACGTATATCAACTCAGAGTTGATTTATATCGGGGTTCATACATAATGTGCAAACGATGGCGTATAAGGGAATATCACTAATCGTCACACTTATTGCATTTGTTTCTGTTGGTGTTTTATAATTCTCTTCAACCCACTTCTCAACAACCATAAAATTTTTTGCCATCTCCTCAACAGTCGAATAAATAACATTACGTTTATGGAGTCTGAACGTCTATTTTTTGTTTAGAGTACGTAATTAATTGCGCCACTGCTACGCTTAAACACACACAGACTTGTAAAAGGTTACATCGTATTAAGCGTTAGAGATACTGCTTAAAGGAAGCTCCATATTTTTTTGTTGATGTAACTGTAGGTAATTTTTTGTGGTAAGGCTGCTATGAGGAGACTTCTGGGTGCTACTGTAGTATGCGGTCTACCTACAATTCGGTGGTCTACCTTTTAATTATAGCTTCTTATCTTGTTTACTAATTGTTTGTTTACATCCCATTGTCAATCGCCCTTGACGATTGGTTAGTAGTCATGATATTTTCGTTAGTTTTAACGAAAATATCATGATTAAACCTAACCAATCGTAGGTAGACCGCATACTACAGTAGCACCGACTTCTGGAGAGTACGTCACAACGCTTCAACCACAGATCGATTGACTGATTGGTTGAGTTTAATGGTGCATCAACCCAATGGGTCATCAACAACAGAACAGAGACAGTGCGTGCTGCAAAGTTAACAATTAATCAAGTATTCAGGGCACAAGAGATAGGAAGAGAAGCAAGGACCAAAAAAGAAAAAAAAGGACAGGAAAGTAAGAGACTCATCACCTCTTCAGCTACAGGGCCCTCTTTTTGGCATTTGGAAAAAGGTGCTCTAGCTACATATACAGGGAAAGTGCGAAAACAAGGAAAAAGATTAAATGAATGCATACAACTGGGACTCCATAAAAGAAAAAGCGGAGTACCGGACGAGGAGGAAAATATGGGCTGAAGATGGAGCTTAGTTGAAAAGAAAGAGAGAGAGAGAGAGAGAGAGAGAGAGAGAGAGAGAGAGAGATCTTGGCACACAGTCCGAAGACGCGAACGAGCAGCATTATATGCCGGACACAGGGAATACATGGGAGAGAGTAAGTGAGGTGTGACAAGGGTGACTAAGAGCAGAAGGAGGTGCTGGTAGGTAAGGCGACAGGTACCGAGACGGAGCCTAGCTAGGACCATCTGTTTCCGTCGGGACAAATTATGCGATAACACTGGAGAGGAATTGAAGGGGCTGCTGAAGGATAAGGAGCAGGGAGTGAAATCCAAGCCCTCTGCCACCAACTCTGGACATGGGGACGGAGGAGGGCCTGCGTTTCATGAGAAGATAGTTTGAGCCGTACCCGAGATCCAAAGATTGTCGCAGAACCCGTTGTTATCGGTACGGAATTTTTACTTCAGCTCCTGTGTCTGGACCGGAGGACAAGGGATTACGCATGGCCATCCCAAAAACCTGTTGATAATACTCGCCACTGAAATCTCTTCTCGCCTTTCCTCTCCAATATTTTTAGAGCTTATCGAAATAACTTACATTCCGAGAATCCTCGGGGTTGGCATCCCATGGTTCTGGTATGTCAACGATATTTTGTGTATCTGGCCCATGAAGCGTGACCTGGATGACTTCCTCCTTCAGTTAAATAATCAAGTCCCCCTCCATTAATTAAGTTTACTTTGGAAGTAGAACAAAACAACTCAATCCCGTTTTTGAATGTGCGTGTACATAGAGAAAGCCCAGGTTTTAAGTTTAATATTTATCGGAAAAAGACAAACAATTTGTCCCATGTACACTTTTACTCCGGAAATGACACCCCCATCAAGAAAGTCATATTTTCTTCACTGTTTCCCCGCGCTCTTAGGATCGCCAATCTGGAAAAAATAAACAGTATTGCAGGTGATAGGATTCCAAAAAAGCAGGTGGATAACGCATGTCTTAACAAGCAAAACGAATGTTCTATCGTGTGAATAATGACCCTCGCAGTTTGTCGAAGAATACTTTATTACTTTCATTTTTCCCGGGCTTTTTAGGCAATGCTAATGTACTTAAACTTTTGACTATTAATCATAGGATATTTTAGCGTGTATTAATACACAAAATGTGCATTATTAAATTTTTTTTGTGTACCTTTAAAAATTATTTTGTGTATCATTAAATTTGTGCATTATTAAATTTGACCCTATATGGACATGTGTGACATTTCTGTAACGTTTAAAATAATGCATTAAAATATATAATACGAAAACTTTATTAAATGTGCGCTCAACTCAGATTCGCTACATTTCAAAAACGATATTTACGTAGAGACAACTCAATCAACCTATTTTCTATTTTAGAATGATGAAATATATTTTAGTCTTATCCTCCGCGTGTCAGGGCCACAAGGCCTATTTTTTCAAAAGCCTACTGAATAGTTTCTACCCAGTCAACAATTATCGTAGGCCGGTGGGTTATAGTCGATTTTCAGAAATTATAGTTGGATATCACTGGTATATCGTATGAATCCGACGGTGACGAAGATAAGTCAATGCTGACTACAGCGGTTCTCAGTGCATGTACAGCTTCTTCGATAATGCTTGCAAAACCTACTATATTCCGACGCCAGGACGCCAGGTATTGAGTTGGAGTACACTAATATAAGGATATAAATACGTAACTAATAAAATAACATATAGAATATCAAAGTACATTTATTTTTCCTAATTTGGTATAAAATATGGTACTTTCCTGTTATCCCGGACCCCAGACTTTTTTGCAAGATTCGAACGCCACTTGCCAGATTGCCAAATTTTATTGCCAAACATTTTTTTTTTAATGGTGAAGCCATTTGATCCACCAGTGGAAGAATTCAAATATGTAACACCAATGCAGCATGCTGATCTGTTGTACTTTATTGTACGAGCAGATAAACCTAATTTACTTGAAAAAATCAAATCGACAATTGCTGTATCAATTGCAATAGATGGCTCTGTTGGCCAATTCCAGCGTGTCAATAAATATGTCAAGTGCAAGCTAGTTCGTTCAGATGGGCAAAAGAAAGACCTTTTCCTTGGATTTTCTGAATCTACTCAGCGGAACACTAAAAGATATATATTAGCTGTGAAAGAAGCAGTCTCACATACTATTCCTTGGAAAGATCTTTTCAACAAGGTAACATGTGTTGTCGCAGATGGAAAGAGTCTCAACACAGGAGAACATGTAAGCCTGTGGAAAATGTTAGATAAGGAAAGGAAAATGGCTGAAACAAACCTTCCACTGATCAAAATTTGGTGTGGAGTTCATCACAGATCTGGCCTTTGGCAAAGTCTTTAAAACTGTGAAGGAAGTGAGTATGTTGATACAAGATGGCAGTAGTCTCTCAACATTTTTTCATACATCAGCAGTTCGCACCAAAGAACTGGAGAATGTTGGAAAAGAAAAGAATTTAACAGTACATCATATTCCGAAATATTTTGAACTTCGTTGGACAGAATTCTCTTACAATCCTTTCAGTAGTATTCTATCATCATACGGAGCAATCGTAGCATATTTAGAGCAGTCGGAAGATGCTTCTGCTCAGCGTCATCTGAAGAATTTTATTCATCTGAAAAAGTTGAGCACAATGTACATAGTTGCAGACATTTTGTTTCTATATTCAAGATTTCAAAAGTCCCTGTAAGACAATAAATGCGCTTATTTTGATTGGGATAACAAAGTATAGAATCTCCTGGACAATCTAGATGCATTGAAGAGTCAATCGCTTCTTGGTGGATGGGAAAGTTCTTTTGAAGAAAATTTAGATGAGGACAACTTGATATTCTTTGGCATCCAGCTGACTGACAAAAAGAGCAGAGTGAGCCATCAATTATTTACAACAGCAACGCGCGATTTCAAAGCTGTACGATATGAAATTATTGAATCCTTGATAAACTTCCTAAAAGAAAGATATGCTTTTGATTCTGTTCGTTTAAAGTTGTTGAGCCCCTTGAGAAATTTAGACTCCTCAGTGACTGACTTACATTTGAAAGAATGCCATGCTTTCATTATTCCGGATCTTGACTTAGCAACATTTGCACTACAGTACAGAGATGCCTATGCATTACCCGGTGTTTCAAGTATTGGAACTTCAAACCTGATAAAAAGACTTCTGCAGTAAGAAAATCAGGAATATGATGTGTTGATCTTTGCACTTGGTCTGATTGTTGCAGCAAAACCACATTCAGCAGATGTGGAAACACTCATTAAGTCTTATAGTGTTCTCAAAACAGCCGATCGTTCACAGCTGTCTTCAGATGTGCTCATGAACTATCTTTATGTTATGCACAACATGCCAGGTGTGTCACACTTTGAACCAAGAAGTGCGGTGTTGCTATGGTTGAATGACAAAGTAAGAAGAGATGTAGAACCAACAAAGCACAAGACTCAACGATGGTATGGGTCAATGTTTTTAGAAGCATCAGATACTGAAAAAAACTGTTACCAGTACTAAAAAAAATTATGTTCTAATTTTGAATATACCAATAATTTTGAAAGTCTGACTCGTTTTTTTGTACTTTGTCACAGGTGTGTATTTTTTAAATTTCCTTAGAATAGCCTATGCTATTAATTTATTTTCATATGACACTATTGTGAAAAATATCATAGGTAATGCCTGAATTATTGGTAGGACCATTTTTTACCATAAAATTGGTTGTAAACAATGTGATTCCTTTTACAGTGGACAGACGACAAAGGATTTGAAAGCGCGTGTAAAAGAGCACCAATATTCAGTTTGAACGGGACAGCCGTCCAGTGCCCTTTTTGTCCATTTGTCAGTTAGCCATTGTATTGCCTGGCATAATGCTTCAATTTTGTTTCACTCAAGCAACATTGTTTGAAGAAATATTCCTGAGTCTACCATTATTCAACTTAAAAACAATGTCAACATTAGCCAGGGCCAATTTTCGCTTGATCCTGTTGTTTTAAATTCGTTCAGAACGGATTTAGACAAGAAGGGGAAGATACAAATACTCTGGTAGCTTTTCCATATAAATTTGTATACTTCAACTATAATTTTTTTTGTGTGTATCAATCATAATATCTTTTTTTTTTCTTTGTGACCTATATATAGTCTCAAATTTGATTATTAATTTCAGTATTCATGAGGATGTAGTTATACAAAAGCCCTTGAGTACCATTTTCTGTTTTCTTTTTCGTCCGCGGTTATTTTCATATATATATATATATATATATATATATATATGAAATATATATATATAAAATATATATATATATAAAATATATATATATATATATATATATATATATATATATATATATATATATATATATATATATATATATATATATATATATATATGAAATATATATATATATATATATATATATATATATATATATATGTATATATATGTATATATATATATATATTAGTGATGTAGCGGATGTCATTTTTTTCACATCCGCGGATGCGGATGCGGATGAGGATGTTTGATTTCAACATCCGCGGATGCGGATGCGGATGTCTACATTTTCGTTATTTTTTAGGATATATTCGAGATTTGTTGTGTTTAACGTATATAATAAGTTATTATATAGAGAGCTGTAGCTATAATGTAGTATAATTGATTAATTGTACAATAATTGCTGTACTTTTCTCTGAACATATAAAATAATATCAAGCATCTAACTAATATAGAAATCAATTAGTGAATTCGTCTGCAAATAAATTCGTTATATTTTGTTGAGTTTCAGCCACAATTAGAAACCATAATTGTGTTACCAGGATGCGGGACGTGAACCCAACTCAAATGCACGGTATGCACCCCCGACCTCTTTCCCCAACCTCCACCCTTATAGAAAGAGATCTTTAATTAGCTTCATAACTATTTATATTAAGTTTAAAGTTTTATTAGGCATATTTATAAATGAGTAATTAAAATAAAGTAAACTAAGATGTTCATCGTTTAATGTTCAAACTTAATTATAGGAAGGTTATGCTTAAGGAACATTAATTTTTCTGCCTTTTCTGCTGCCAGTCTGTTTCTCTTTTCATCATATATTAATCCAGCACTGCTAAATAATCTCTCGTTTGGTACGTTTGTTGGAGGACAGGCTAAATGTTTCCTTGCAAGTTTACTCAAGTATGGATAGATATTCTGCGTATTTTTCCACCAACTAATAGGATTGTCACATGCAGCCAGGCGTTTTTCTTGGTGATAGCTCTCGATCATTTTTACTACATCTTTTGACATCGCGTAGGTCTCGTCATTGCTGCTTGACTCAAGAAACTGAGAGACAGATTCTGTGATAGATTTGCTTGTTGAAGGTGTTGGTTCTGTCACTGAAACTTTTATTCTTTTGGTGGGTGGCGAAGCGACAGATTCAAGAGATTGAAGCTCTTCAACTGCTTTGCCAAGTGATGATTTAACTCGTTCTAATGTACTAGGTGAAAATAACTTAGCTTTGTAACGTGGATCTAAGTAGGTTGCAAGAGAGTAACTTCATACAAGAACAGCCTCTCGTCTTGTCGCTTGCATCACTTTTGCGCACAATGAACTAGTTCTATTAATATAGTAGAATTTGATAATTTCCGCTTATTAATGACGTTTTATCTCAACGGTCCACATCCGCACGACATCCGCAGTCCAAAGTGCGGATGCGGACGCGGATGCGGATGCGAGAAAACGTGCGGATGTTCCGCGGATGCGGGTGCGGATGCGGATGTGACCTACATCACTAATATATATATATATATATATATATATATATATATATATATATATTATATATATACATTTATTTATATATATAAATATAACACAATGGTTCCCTGAGACACTTCTGCCACACACAGATCGTACATGGAACAAGAACTCTTATGGGAAAATTAAATCCACTATAGTCTGAATAAGTAATGGTAAATGACAAAATTTTAATACTATAGTTTTTCTTTTTAATGATGGAACCCCAACGTGGGCAACGGGTCACGAGCAAAGAGGTCCCAAAATATAGCTTTCCTCACCAGCTATCTGCTGAGCAGATAGGACCCAGCTTTGGGACAGGGTCTTGGGTTTAAAGCTTCCCAGAGTGCTAGTGGATTTAATTTTCCCAGAAGAGTTCCTTTTTCCTTTTTCCATGCACGGTCTGCATGCAATCATATATATATATAGTATGGGCGCAAAAGGAGAGAGTGCAATGCAATTGCAAATGTTGGTCACTGTTGCAAATGAAATATTGCAAGAGGTTATGCAACAATGGGTTATGCAACTATGGGGGAGGAGTTATCCCCCAAGTTGCAATGAACTCCCGCTGGGAGAGACCTCTTTGGGGGAGTAGTTGGACGGCCTCACCCCACAATGGGGTATACCTAACCTGACTGAGATGTTCCCACTTTCTTGTGGACTTAAGTGCGTATTTATACTAGCAGACAAGTCAGGGATAATATCAAATGAATAAAGGTTAAATTCTTCCACAAATTCTTTCTGCTTTACTCCAAACCCAAGCTCTTAACAGGCCCCGGCATTATGAGCCAAATTACTATAAGCTGTCGCGCAGAGCGGGAACACAGAGTCTGATGAATAACACTGGTATGCATCAATTTTGCTGTCAAGGGTTTTGTAAGTGATTCTTATAGAGGTTTTCCTGCTGATTTCGAATCTGCAATCCGTTTTTCTCAATCAGCTCAGGTTATCCGGCTATGGCCTCATAAGTAAAATAGAATTTTTCGTGATTTTGTCAAAGCGGAATTGGAACAGTAACATCTATCATCACTTGTTTCACTTGTATAATATCTTTTTTTACTTTTCAGGAATATAGATAAAATATTTCATAATGAATAGAGCATGTAAAAATGATCCCAATAGATTCTGCTACATATGTGGGACGGTTACCATGCCAAATAACCAGTCCCAAATCACTAAATTTGTGAAGACAATGTATAGAGCATACTTTGGAATTAAGCTATGGGACCAGGACAAAAATTTCGCCCCTCATATGTGCTGCAAGACGTGCATTGAAAATTTGAGAAGATGGAGCCAAGGTAGATTTTAAAATCCTCGTATGAAACTTGACATAATATTCACCATAATGTAATATTCACCATATATAGCATAATATTCACCATAATGGTAATCATACATTTACATATACATATTGTTATAGAAAATACATTTACACATACATATTGTTATACAAGTTACATTTACATATACAATGATTGTATATTTTCTTTCTTTTTCATTCATATTGTCCCCGAAGGGACAATATGAATGAAAAAGAAAGAAAATATACAGACTCCATCGACCTATTTCATATCTTACAGACCGCAGTCTTCCCTCACGAGCCGCCACTGTCTGAATGCTTCTTCTATTTCATATGCAAGTTTTATATCCATGTTTCTGTGTTTCTATTTTCAGGAGTTAACAAGAAGAATAAACACATTGTTGTATACCCTGACATTCCTTCTGCTATGAGACCTGTACCCCATGGTCCTGGAATTCCAATACCCGACCCACCTCAAACCCTGGACTTCGATGATTCTGATGATGAATCAATGACCAATGCCAATGACCAGTCCCAGTCGAATATACCTCAAAATACCGCTTCAAATGAGCCGAGGCCTCTCAACCAGGCCAAACTTAATGATCTTACCAAGGATTTAGGACTTTCCAAATTAGCTGCCGAGATCTTGGGCTCACGACTTCGAGAGGACAACTTGCTGGCTCCGGGAACAACATTCTCCTGGTATAGGAAACGAGAGGAAGAATTCCTCAAGTTTTTTGCAGTGCACGAAAATACCTCTTCCTTAGTGTACTGCTGCAATGTTGAGGGGCTAATCGAATCCTTGGGCCTGCCATATAACGCATCAGAATGGAGGCTATTTATAGACTCGTCTAAACGAAGTTTGAAAGCAGTACTTCTCAACATTGGGAATAGGGTTGCATCAGTCCCTGTAGCACATTCCGTACAACTTACTGAGAGCTACGATAACATGAAAATTTTACTGGATGCTCTCGTATACGACCAACATAACTGGAGGATCTGTGGAGATTTGAAGGTAATACTACTGTAATATCATAAGTAAACTATTGCTATTGACTATGTTGTTTTTCCAAAGGTTATTTGAGAGCGTATAAGAACACTTAACTTCCCCACAGAAGTGATAGAGTCCAATGCATAGATTTTTTTATCTGATAGAACAAATTCTCTAAATTCTTTAAATATTTTCATTTTTTTTCAGATTGTGGCATTTGTATTGGGAATGCAAGGGGGATACACGAAATACCCATGTTTCCTCTGCAAATGGGATAGTCGATCGGATGAGAAGCACTATGCACAGCGTGAATGGGCATCCAGAGAGAATTTTGAACCTGGGTCGCATAATGTCGTTTCAGTGCCCCTTGTACCACCAACAAAAATTTTGCTCCCACCACTTCATATTAAGCTGGGCTTGATGAAAAATTTCATCAAATCAATGAATAAGGAGGGTTCAGCATTCCGATATCTCGAGAGTAAATTTCCTCATATATCTGATGCTAAACTAAATGCTGGGGTTTTTCATGGTCCTCAAATTCGAACTTTGATCAAGGATACTCAGTTCGAAAACGCAATGACTCCAACTGAGAAGAATGCCTGGCAGGCATTCAAATCAGTTGTCACTGATTTTCTTGGCAAGCGTAGAAGTCCAGAATACGAGTCCGTTGTCGAAAACTTGATGGAAGCTTTCAAAGCTCATGGGTCGCGCATGTCCATAAAAATGCACTTTTTTTGGTCCCACTTGGACTATTTTCCTGAAAATTGCGGGGATTATAGTGAGGAACAGGGTGAACGATTTCACCAAGATATCAAAATAATGGAAGAGAGGTACCAGGGAAACTGGGATATCAATATGCTGGCGGACTATTGCTGGTGTTTGAAGCGAGTCGTGCCCGAAGAAAAACACAGACTGAAAGCCAAAAAAACTTCATTCCTTCCTCAATAAACTTTTTTCCATATTCATTGTATGAATAAAAGTATTTATTCACACAATGTTTTCATTTTTCACGAGTGTTCTTATAATATTACTCGTATCTACAGTGTTTAAGCTAAAAAATCAATAAATTTGGGGATAAAATTGGACTTATAATAAATGGCCAATAGAGAAAAAACCTGACCTGATTGAGGAAAACCAATGTCATTTTCGAATTCAGCATGGTCGAATTATATAATATGAGTTGAAAAGACCCTCACAGCAGACAAAAAAATTTCATATGCATACCAGTGTAATCAGCATTCATGGGCCTACCCAATGCGACGCCATTTACGTATAGAGTTATATTTTTAAGGCCGAAATTCTCGAATTAAAAGGCGCTCTTCTAATATTTTCCATTCGTCGAAGCGTGATCCTGCATTCCAATTAATATCCTTTTAGGTGGAACCCCCAGGGCCACGTTTTCTAGCTGCTTCGAGGCCAACCCAGCGGGCACCGTGTATAGTTTGATCTGTACTGTTAATTGGGTACTTTACTGTTGCGTGTATTAAATTTTTTTAAATTTCTACATATTTCGGGGAACTTAATTTCACACGCCGTATGCGCAGATATGTCTCCATGATGTGAATCACAACGGGTTTTGCGCCCTCTTCTTGATCAGCCCCAAGATTTATGCAGATCTCAGGACTCGTGCGGTTGAGCTTTAGTTTCAGGTCGATGCCGTTCATAAGCAGTTTCTCCTGGAACCTGAAGTCTGTATGAAGACGACCAAAACACCTGTATATCTTCTTTTTATAATTTTTAAATTTATCCTTTATACTACTTTCATCTTTAGTCTAATAACAGCGCTCGGCGGTTAAAAAGGTGTCCTTCACTTCTTTTGAAAAGTTGAGGACATTTTCCAGATAGGCTCGTAGGTGATAATAAACTGTTCCTGCCGAGATGTTAACCTAATTTAAATACACCTCACTCTGGCTGAATATGGAGTGTAGAAAGTTGGTTTCAGTGTATGCAGAGTAATTATCATCGCGGTCCGTTCCATCTGAATGGGCTATACGCACTACGCAGTTTAGCGTAGTGCATACATCTCGGATCAAAAAAGTATGGGCCTGAGCTGGGTATCACGAATGCTATAGGGGCACTCGGCGAACTAATTGTGTTTACTGGGTTAATTGTAATAAAGTCGCTATGCTCAATAGAGACCTGAGTAGGGGACATATCAAAGACGGAGAATTCCGTTTTACAGCATTGAGAATTACACGGATGAATGAAACGCGCCATGACGAGTCAGAAATAGTACCACCTCTCTCGACAACTAGTAATCAGTCTATGATTCATTAGCGTAGTGTCCTCAGCTTATATCAGTTAAAAAAATGACCAGCCATAGGCTTCATACGCTTAGAACACTTCTTTTTTTATGGCCTTTTACGTTTAGCGCCACGTGTTGTAACCCCTTCTTCCTGACAACCTTCTTTCCGCCACCACGCATTTTTCTCTTTGCATCTTTGATGATTTCGTCCCGTGTAAGTTTTAAATGATTGTTTTTAGAGCTTCTTTACGTTTAGTTCCACCCATTATGTCTTCTACCGCGTTAAAACCTGATTGTAACGCCTTCCTCCCGAGGTATCTAGCACCCATCTTCAACAGTGGGACAGCGGTGCGTAGTATGGTTGAGAAAATGGATCCAAGCCCACTCTCACGCTGATATCTCACCCCTCGATAGACTGTGAAAGGCCTTCGGGTCATTATAACTGAATGCGACGAAAGTGTAGCTTCACTGTTGAGCTCCCATCACCGAATGGGAAATTTTTTCCCTCAATCGTTCCTATATACACCGAGATATTGGTTAATAGATTAGTCGCAATATTCACATAATGGGGCTTGTCATATGTAATGCTCAAACTTTTCCCTCTATGGTTGGGGATGTGTGCAATGCGCAGCAGGCGCGCGTGGTGTCCCCAACAAATTGATGCCCTACGATATTGCTGTAAATATAGCACATGTCTGGGGATGGGCAGCTTTCACATAATTTCTCCATCTTCAACTGATACATTAAGCTGAACAAGTCATGTTGTGCCTCGTGAAAGGTATCTCTTTGGAGAGCTGCACTACATCGGCCCTCAGCCACAATTGTGAACAGCTCTTTATCTTTAATATTTCTACTAAGAACTGATTTTAACTTCAACGTGCGTGCAGGCGTGTCTATGTTTACGACTTCAAAAAGTAAATCGTTTGTCAGGTACGACTTTTCAAGACTCTTGTTTAAGCCCATCACAATATCCATGGCTGTGTCATAATGCCCGATTCCTAGCGTTCCATTTGTACTATAGTACTGTACCTCACCGAACAGAACTGATCGCATGGTGTTGTCTAAGGTTGTACCTAATTTTTCACACTCATCGATTTTTCTAAGGATCAGAAATATGATTTGCTCAAGAGTTAAAAATTTGGTAGCTAACTGGAGTTCACATAAACCCACCTCATACGAATCACGCTCCAATTCAGTGGGTCCGTGGAGTTCTGTTACAAAGTTGGCCAGGGTGTGTTAGGATGTACAGACAGAGAAGAAGAGGAGAGGAGTGTGACGTCACTGTGACATAGAAGTGGTTAGGAGCCATGTTGTCGCATACTATTTAAGCTTCATTATTGCAGCAGCTTTTATTTAGGTGTTGAAGCTTTCTGGGTAACCCAGCCATTTCACCAGGTACATTTTTCTCTTTCCTGAACCTTTGCTGCCTAAAATCTTTTCAATTTTAAACATTTTTCCTAAATTAAATGTCACTTTCTGCGACTCCTCGCGGAAAAACCCTCCAGCGATCTCTTCCCCATTCAAATCTTCAACGTAATACATCGTTATCTCGCCTATAGGTCTCATAGCACTAACTTTAAAAATCTCACGTGTCCATCCTTGTTCAAATCCCTTCGCGAATTTATTTCCCGAACGTGATAGCCTTACATAATCATTGATTTTGAAATGTGTAGAGTGTGGTGGCGGTGCTCCATCTCTTTTCACCTCTAGGCACGTACCTCTTTCTAAAACTTCGTTATGTGTTGTGCCAATCGTACGGTGGTGTGAACGGTTGTATGACGAGGCCAATGGCCCCAAAATGTTTATATATCCCTATGTGTTTTTATGTCTAAAATAGCGATGCATGCGTTCATGGTACGTTGAACTCTTTCAGCTAAAGACGCCTTATGTATAGAACTGCTAGTGTAGTAACTGATATTAAACTCTGTCAGCATGTTCTGAAAAGCGCGGCCTATAAATTCCTTCCCCATATCTGTACAAAAATAGCCTGGAACCCTATCTTCTTTTAACATCAACGTTTTGGTCGCTTTAGCAACTGTTTCAGGCGATTTATTTTTCAGTGGAATTAACCACAGATATCTAGAGAATACTTCTATTATGAATAGGATGTAGCGGTAGCCGTATCCCTCAATCGTTCTTATATATACCGAGATATTGGTTAATAGATTATTATTGAAAAATGTTCGTCTACACACATTACTTTCCCTCTTCTCGGTTTCAACTACACGAATTTCACATTTGGGGCTTTTACACTGCTCACGTACCATGTAGCAATCGTTACAATGTTTCACTATATCATCAGCAAACTCGAGACATCCTTTACACAAATCATGATGCCTTCCATATTTTCGACTTTTATCATAACTAGCGTAGAGAGCCCTTATGTTACGGATGGGGAGATACGATGTTCCTTATAATCCTAAAATAAGTAGATGTCTTGTACGATCTCTCACGCAACTTTTAAAAACATACACAGTCCCACGACGATCATCCATTCCAAATACAACTATACGTGCATTCATTTCTGCTCGGCCCTTCTCAGTTCTTCAGGACCCATATTACACTCAAACTCAAGCTTACAATCTGAAGCCAGTTTACGGGCACGCTGCACAACCATAGGCAGTCAATTTTTTTGCGTCCATGTATTTAGCACAGTGAACATATGAGCTAAGACTATTGCTATAAAGCCGCAACCACGATCGACGTTTAACCCTAGAACACAAACCCTAGGACCGGGTTACACCATCACAAACCCCGGGTGAATTTTACCCATTTTCGGAAATTAATATAAAAAGTTCTAATCGTGCTTTATTAAATGTATATAAATAAATTGAAAATATAACTCTTGTACTTTAATTTCCTGCTATAAGAAGTTAGAAAAACCTAAAGTAAGTACTGTGATGGGTAACTTAGATAAACCTTACTCACAATGCTTTAATACTACCTAACCTAACATTAAAATCTACTGTGAAGTTAATACTGCAGCTGCAGAGTTGAGCGTTGGCCTACAGTCACCCAAGTCATGAGAGCCTCAGCTGGCGCAGCCACAAGCCTCCTGGATCGCTACGAACTGTAGTGGAGATAGACAAAAACAGGGAAATTTTTGAGAGGCGAAAACTGACTTATGTGCACTAAATATTTTTTGTAGATATTTATTCATCATTTATGAACACTTTTTCACTGCAGACAACTTCAAAGAACATTATAACTTACCTGGTATTATACACAGTCAACACAGACAGGGCAGAAGTGGCGAGGGCACACAGGTCCACGACACTTGCGGCACCTGTGCCGCGTCTTCCTGTCGGACCCCTTAGGGCACATAACGCAGCGCACCAAGGCACCACTACTCTCTGCTACCACCGTGCCTGCCGGGCCTGCAGCAGTGCCAGGTGAAGGGAGGTTGCAGATTGTGCAGATGAGTGTCTTGAGGGGGCTTGACAGGAACGGCGAGTCGAGCCTCTTCTCTGCCCAGGGCGTGATGAGTCCCAGTGCCAATATTTTCATATATTTCCTCCTGATGATCCTGTTGCCACCTGTCCTAATTGCATTTTCATTGTGGATGACCCGGAGTTGAGTACACAGGTGTTCAGCATCCCATAAAACACACACAGCGGCCATCTCTTGGTCTTGCGTCCACAGGAGTAGTGGGCACACATCTGGTCGAATGTGTCCACACCACCTTTCGTGTGATTGTAGAACTCGATGATCTCCGGCTTTCCTGTGGGTCCCAGGGCTGGCTGTGTGTGCATAGAAGACAACAGCAAGACGAGCTTCTTGGTCTTGGACTTTGTTGGGATATATGTCACCAGAGTCATTTCCTTGGTGAAAAGGAATGCACTTGACCCTAGCCTGCGACTGGCCGTTTCCTTCATCTGCGACGGTATCTCCTTTTTATTTCCCCTGACCGTTCCAACAAGGTCATGCCACAGTCTAAGAGGTCCGTCACTAAGGGCACAGACGTGAACCAGTTGTCTGTGGTTACATTCCTTTGTGTCTGGTGGTATGGCTGGTCAGCTCCTTGGTGTAGTAATGGCCAAGGTTGATGCCCTGCATGGGTCTTGTCCCATCCTTCCCCAGATAAGGGATCGCACCCACTAAGTACTTGCTATTGCTGTCATTGGCAAGAACAAGCTTGATCCCGTATTTAGCCGGCTTGTTGGGGATGTACATTCGGAAGGGCACCTTCCTCTGAAACCAAGCAGCTGTTCGTCGACAGTCAGGTTCTCGCTAGGCACGTACATCCTCCCACAATTTCCTATAAAGTTGTCCCAGATCTTCCTAATGGCTGCGAACTTATCTGTCTTCCGCCTCTCCTCCCGTGTGTCAGGGTCATCAAAACGCAGACAATTCAGTAGGAACTCGAATCGACCCTGAGACATGGCCGCACGGTATGTGGCTGCGCCGGTGCAGGGGTTCCACATCTCTGATTGTTGATAGATGATTGTTCCTCTGGCAGCCACTGAAGATGATAACCCCCAGAAGTGCACGCACCTCGGCTGGTTCTGTTCGAGAGTGTGTTCCAGTCTGCCAGCCGTACTTGGCAGCCTGCAAGTGGATTCGCTTGTTGCTCCATTCAACAATCTCGTCGATGATTTGGTCCTCAAACAGCAACGTGAAGCACTTGATTGGGGTGTCAGCACTCCGTGCCTGCGCTGTTGGCCCTGTGGTCATGCCGGATGGAAGGATGTTCCGTGATGGAGTTCTCATCGACGAACGAGACTGTGGCCGGCAACTCCACCTGAAGTCAGAAGTGCTTGCCAGGGTGCTGGTGTGGAAGTCAACGACTGAGGGAGCATCGTCGTCCTCATCAGGGCGCCTTTTTCTTCCCCTACGAGCAGCCGGGGCATCAGGAGAGGCGGCAGGGGCATCAGGAGAGGCAGCATGGGCATCAGGAGAAGCGGCAGGGGCATCAGGAGAGGCGGCAGGGGCATCAGGAGAGGCGGCAGGGGCATCAGGAGAGGCAGCATGGGCATCAGGAGAGGCAGCAGACGTAGAGGCACCAGGGTCTGGGTCGAACACATGGCGGCTGGTGATAGGCCTAGCTGTCACGTGGGGCGAGCGTGGCTTGGCTGGTGTAGACGTGTGCCGTGTTTTTTTCCATACACGGCGTCTGATCTCCTCATCACTATGACTACTCTCATCATCATTTTCACTTGGTTCAGGTACATATTCTTTGTCAATGTCACTATCATACATGACCTCATATTCTAGGTCATCTTCATTCTCTTCATCATCAGTTTCACTATAATCAGGTAATTCCCCAGTTGTGTTCATAATTCTTTCAAGCTCATCACTTGCGTAATACTTCACCTGTTTATTAGACATGATTCTTGCAATAGTAATAGCACTTTAGTACACCTAGAATGTCATAATCAATGCCTGTAAAGAAAAATAACGTAAATAGCAAACCAGAATATGTACACCACTGCAAACCTTGGGAGATTTCCACCCGCTAATAATTGCACCTTGTATCACAAACGTCGGGTGAAAATCACCCAAAATGTACTCTACAGGAAAAATCAAGCGAGCGACACTTAAACCACTACCTCTCTCGACCACGGCTAAACACGCACTGCAGCTACTGGGCAAGGCAGGTGGCTGCCACCACTCCCCACAACATGGTCACGTGATCAAAATATCGTGGGGTGATTTTCACCCGAGGTTTGTGTTCTAGTGTTAAATGCTTTCTGTAAATAACCGGAGAATTGAAATTAAGACTATAAGGTGTGACACTATGACCCGCAACCGGGAATACTCAATATACTCAATACTTAATATCAATATGTCAATATCTACATGAAGTTGTCCATATTGAAGGCTGCTACTTTCAGAGGCCTGCATTATACGGCTCAAGATACATTCTATGTCTACAGCCACCAAACCTCTGAACGATATTACTGCCCAAAAATCATCTACATCCACATCATCTGACCCGAACCTGAAGGACAACCTCGTCCAGACTTCACGTTCGTCGCGGTTCTGAAGGGCAAACTCCACAATACGTTCAACTACGCGTCGCAGTCCAACACCGTTGGAATACAGGGATCCAGGGTCAACCCTGACCACGTACCGATTTCTAGTCAGGGCAGGGGTGGGGGTAGCAGTGCGCACTAACTCGAATGTTATACCATCCTCCACAGTATGAGAAGTTGGTGCTGCTCTGGAGGAAATACCTGGAACTGAACAGGAATAATGGGGCATATTTGAGGAAGGTATTATTGTGGGTGTTGTGTCGTAAGACGTAGAGGGTTGGGGCTTTTATACTGGGGGTCTAACAACCGGCGCAATCCTGGCACGCTTTATACCTGACGTGGAGGGTTCTTCATCATGCTTCCGCTTTGAATTGTCGCAAGCTACAGGTATCGCTGGTGAGGGTTCGTCAGCGGGGATGGAGTCTGTAGCTACACGGTCATCGGTTTCATCTGATATCGATGATGGGAGGCTGTACATCGTCGTCATTCACGGTTCTGTGGAAGAAGGAAAACAAGAATATAAGGAACAGCACTTAAATTTTGTTATATTTCGTAAATGACCCACTTAGGGGTGAGACGTGTTAGAGATGGAATCTGTAGAAAAATTCAGGTTCACAAGCCCCTCCACATGTATTATATCTGGTCCTACAGGTTGTGGTAAAACTGTATTTATATTTAAAATCATTAAAGATAAGGGGGAGATGTATGTTCTCAAAATTTGTGCATAAAGTAATATGGTGCTATTCGACGTATCAGTCAGTGTGTGTTCAACGAGTACCAAGATGAAATTTTGTTCCACAAAGGTGTATATGACGTAAATTCGTTAAAGGGAAATGAGCATACAGTCATTATAATTGACATCTCATGTTGGAAATGGATAAAACGTTTGCCGAGACATTTACAGTGTTCTCCCACCATCTTAACAAGCGTATTCTTCATCAACCAGAATGTATTTTTCAAAAATAGATACATGTGCGATGTGTCGTTAAATACACAATATCTAGTCTTATTCACACGACGTAGAGATGTGTCAGAAATTGGGGTATTAGTCAATCAAATGTTCCCGAATCAATCAGCGTAAGGAGTTTTTGGAGGTTTATAAAGAAGCCACAAGTCAGCGTTACAGATATTTGCTTTGTGACCTTCACCCGCGAAACACGTTTAGGGTGCTTCTAAGAACGAATATATTCCCAAACGAGCCTGAAACGGTATATATTCCGGAATGACAAATAGGCTGAAGAAATATCGTGAATTAATAAAAATCTATCAATGATTGCCCCAGCCACTGCAACAGATGTTTGTTAAAAATATTGACTCCGACTTTTTAAAATGCATCTGTAAAATCTCTCTTAATGTTATAAAATGTAATGTGCCAATGAAACCCCCCTCAGAAGGCTCGCTTTCGTCGTTACAAGAACATAATACGTGCGCTCGCTTGTAAAAGTCAAACTGTGTGGAAGAAAAAGCGAATTAGTGTACAAAGAGGGGTATCATTCCTCCCCATCTTATTTTCAGTTTTGGGTCCTTTACTGACTAGATTAATATAATGAAGAAGGTGGTCGTGATTCCGCACGAGGTGTATGCTTCATTGCAAAGTTCAAAGATTCCAGACACGGTTCTAGAACCCCGTAAACGTACGCTTAAAAGAACGGAAAGCGAGTTGCTAGCCCTATTAAACAGTGAAAAGTCACCTGATGAGAAAAGGATCTTGTACCAAGAGGCTTTGCAGAAATTTCTTCATGAGTACGAAGATTATAAGAATCCGACAGAGCTTCCCGTGGTTATTAGGAACAGCGCGAGCAACGCTGAGCATGGCGACATAGGACCTTGGCCTGATGTTAGAGATGACCAACCAAAGAATAACGGAACACAACACATCGAACATGTATTAAAAAGCAGTCTCACATACATTGAGGAATAAAGGCTTAAGTCTTTATAATCTATTGAGTGAGGACCCCATCATACAGTGGGCCGATACAGGCGAGGTCATTGTTGAAGGAACAAGGGTACAAGGATCCAACATCGTTGACATTGTCCATGATCTGGCGAGAAAGTGGGACAGGCCCTCACCAACAGCATGGAAGCATATTAAAGCAAGACTACAACAAATAAATGTCCCCAAAACATTGATAGGTAATCTATAGGCTAAAAGACTTGGATCAAGTCTCGCATGTGTCACAACTGAGTACGCCATCGCCCCCAGCAGTAGCGTCTCTGAAGAGGAGAAAGAAGAGAACAAACGGCCAACTTTATCCACATGTCTCTAAAATACGCAAATGGCTAACATATTAAGTAAACGCTATTATGACATTTCTAAACCCGCCTCCTATGGAAGCGTTAATAGACTGTACAGAGGTGTTTACGGAGTGGGAAAAAAGTTGTTGAGAGGTTTTTGCGGGAACAGGATGCTTATACACTTTATAAGCCGGTGAGAAAAAGGATTAAAACGGCCAAGACAACAGTGGCTTCGATTGACTCTATTTGGCAAGCGGATTTAACAGACATGCAAAGATATTCAGCCATGAAACCGCAGATACGATAAATGATTGTATGTGTTCTGTAAATTTGATAAGGGTTAAAGTTTAAGGTGTACGGTGTACAGTGGCGGATTATCACTGAGGCTATTGAGGCTGAAGCCTCAGGCTCCCATGCTTGAGGGGCCCCAAATCAACTGAGTTTCGATGATATATTTCGAGATTTCGCAAACTTCTTTGATTAAATATGACAGAGTACACAAACTGACTAATTCCCTATTTTATTTTATGTTTTATAGGCCCTAAAGTGAAGTTTGTTCAATACTGTTTGGTTTTGGCAAACGGTAAAATACACTGTATTAAGGTTCTTTTAAGTTTGTTTCTCAATTAGCCTGAGCACCGTACATATGATTCGTGTAAATGCACTATACATGTACATGTATTGTTCATAAAAAGCTATAGAAAAGGGCACCGATATTCTTCATTGCCCCGGGGCCCCGAGATGTCTTAATCCGACTCTGACAGTGTAGCATTATGCCCCTCAACACGGAAGACGTGATCAATATCAGTCGTGAAATTCGCTAAGTTCAACTTTGACTCGGTCTGCCTACTCACCCTCAATACGGCCTAAGATATAATTAGTACCCACGCCATTAGTTTCCTACAGGTTATTACTACCCAAATTATGTCCCAATCTTCAAAATTACGTTTGAAGCCAAGCGCTAGCCTCACCCGGCCCTCCCGTCCCTCATTACGTTGAAGAGCATATCCTACAATGCGAAGAACATTATGAAGCCCTTGCTTGAAATCATCAACGCAGACGATTCGGGGTCCAATCCTAACAGTGTAACGGTTTCTGACCAGAATAGGCGTATTGGTCACAGTGTGCATCAGCTTGATTGATACGCCCCCGTCTGAAGGATGACCTGTTCTTAATAATGTGCGGAATGTAAACGGATCAGTTGAAGAAGGAAATTTTGGGGGTTGCGAGTAGGATGTAGATGGTTGAGGCGATGTGGAACGAATTGAACTCCTTCACGTTGTTTGAGGATTTGGTGTTGAAAGACTCGGTAATGGCTGTGGCATTGTTCTCCTAGCTGAACGATGTGGTTCTTGCTCTCTTTTTTTTTAGGCCTACTTGCCGTGGAGGGAAGTTCAGATTCCTCGTCCTCCACCATCGCTGGGCGCTTAATACTCGAGAAGGTTGATGGTTGTTTTTTGGGTCCCTAAGTAGGTCTTCCTACATCAGAAACGGTGGGTTCCACATCACTCCTATGAACCCGTTCCTGCTCATCAACAGAAGTTGAAGTTTCCGGTGAGACAGACCAAGATCCTTCTTATCCTCATTAAGTTCCGTATGTTTTATGTTGGTTGGAGATATCATTCATAATCCTAGAAAAAGAATAAGAGAAGGTTTGTGAACATAAGGATTGATTCTTAAAAATTCTTTATATTTAGTAGAAGCCTCTCATAAGAACGTGTCACGCAAAAAAAAATAGAAAAGTTCAAGTTCACGAGTCCATCAACGAGACCCACAAGACCCACACCCAAGCCTGTTTTTCGTCAACCAAAATCTGGTTTTCAAGAGGTTTATGCGGAATGTTTCTTTAGATACGCAGTATTTCGTTTTATTCGCACAACGTCGGAATGTATCAAAAATTAGTGTTTCTGGGTGAACATAAGGCATTTCTGGAAGTTTATAAAGAAGCAACGCGTTGGCGATACGGTTATTTGCTCTGTGCCCTTCACCCGCGAAACACTTTTAGGGTACTTCTAAGAACGAATATACAGTATTCTCCAACGACATTGAAACAGTCTATATATATATATATATCGGAAGGGCGAAGCGTGTAAAGAAATATAACGAGTTTGTGAAAACGTTCCCACGATTACCTCTTACTCTTCAACGACTAATTGTAAAAAACAGTGATCCTCACTTTTTAAAATGTATCTGCGAAATGTATCTCAATGTTATAAACCGCAACGTCCCAGTGACCGCGTCGCAGAATGGTCATTTACGTCATTACAAGAACATGACTGTAAATGACCACTCGCTCGTAAAAGACAAACTGTGTCAAAGAAAAAACGACTTCTTGTACAAAGGGATGGATCATTCCTAATTGTCCTATTTTCCGTTTTAACCCCTTTATAATCTAGTATTATATAATGATTATATTATGAAGAAGATTGTGATACTACTTCAGGATGTGTACGTTTCACTACAAAGTACAAAGAATCAAGAATCATCTCTAGATCTCAGCATAAAACAGGCTTAAAAGAATGAAAAGTGAACTGAAGAATATATTAAATAAACAAATACATCCTGATGAGAAAAGCATTTTTTCCCATGAAACTCTTCAGAAATTTCTCCAACAGTACAAAAAATATAAGAACCCCGTGGAGTTATCTGTAGTTACCGAACTTAGTGACGATACTGAACGTGTACTCCAAGGGGGACGTTAGAGAGAAGATGGGGAGTGCTGGAACTCCCGTTTCTCCTGTCACTGTCCTCCTTAGCTGATCTTTTTCCGTGTCTCATCTACCCTGTGAGCAGTCCATCATCCTATCAAACACACACTTCTCTCCTTATTCCTCACTACATATACAGTACATGCATCCTCCACACTACATAATCTTTTCAAAATTAAAAAAAAAAAGAAATGGCAACTTCAAGAGCCTCGGTGTCCCTTGGGGAGGGGATCATAAAAACTTTGAAAAAACATTTACGTCGTACGCGAGATGAGATTATTGACGGTACTAAAAATTTATCAAAAGGAAAACGAGTGGTAAAGAGTTTTAATAAAAAAGACACAAGAAAGGTGAAATGTCTTGTGAGGAAAAAAACAAGAAACAGACTCCACCTCTTTAACTGATATAAACCCAAATTTTGTGCAGTTGGAGCTCATAGATATTTATGGTTCTCTAGTGAGAGGTAGAGTTCGGAATAAATGAATGAATAGCAGTGCTTCACCGGCGCTTCAACCACTAAGGTCATATGGCGCCGAAACTGAAGTAAAGAGAAAGCAGAAGGAGATGGGGTAAGAAGGACTTTGAAGGAGTAACAGCTAAAGAAAAGTCTTGAGAGAGAAGAGTAAAGGCACTATGAACAGCAAAGGGAGCAAGAAATTACACCCGAGTCATATTAAATAGAGAGTAGAAGGCCAGTTTGATGGAGAAAAGAGAAAAGTGTGTCCTTTGGTATAGGCATAGAGTCACCCAACAATACTGTAGAGTAAGAGTGAAGCATGAAAGGAAAGAAGGGAGGAACTGGGAGCGAGCGACGGCAAAGGCAGGACAAACCAAGAGCAAATGTGAAACAGAGAGAGGAATGTCGCATGGGCAGGAGGGGGCAACATCTCCCGTCATAAGATGTCCGTGCGTTTGACGAGAATGACCAATGCATAGGTGCAGCAGAGCGGTCTCTAACCGTCGGTCACGCTGACAGAAGGAAGGCCATTGACGAATCGTGGGCTTCAAAGTCCTTAAGGAATTCCCGGATATGTCCTCCCACTAGTGCTGCTACCGCCAAAGGAGTGCTTCCCGGAAAACCCCGTAAAGTCCGATGCCAGGAGAGGCATGTTAGGGTCGAAAGGCAAGGACGACACCACTCTCGCCGCAGCGTCCGGGTGTTCATTGGCTGGAACAGCAACGATGGAAGGTACCCAACAAAAGGCGATTACGTTACGGCGTGATGAAAGAAGGACCAGCTAGTCCTGGATCTATCGCACCAGTGGGTGCGGGGAGACAAGAGAGGACAGAGCCTCAAGAGCGCTATGGGAGTCAGAATAAATAATAACACAAGCCTGCGATGGTTTTGTTGTCCTAAATATTTTATCACTAACATGGTAATTTTTGCATGCTAATTCCGAAAATAATATTCATTTTTCGCGATCACGTACAGATTTTTCACAAAATGTCATATTTCATATTACATATGTAAGTAATTTTCACTAAAATTGACTCAATTAAATTTTGATTAAAAACTACTGCCTATAAATGCTTTCAGATCAAAAGTGACGTCATATTCTTCTAGAACATTCGAGAAAAGCACCGCTAGTATATAAGTGATTGACAAGCCACGAGATGAGTCAGTCTGTCTAGTGCGTGCGAGGTTAGTTATTTATTATTCAAAGGTGCGCGGTGACTATATTTCTCTTTTGAAATTTGTTTATTTGTCGCTATGGCAACAGGAGGGTGTGTAAATAGCCCAAACATTTTCTGTTATATTTGTGGAAAGTTTACTGTGAAAAAACAAAGACGAGATATGAAACTTGGGGGAACAAGACAAATCATGGGCTCCACATAAATTTTGCAGTGTTTGTGTTGAACAACTTAGACTGTGGAGTAAAGGCAAAAGAGATTCTTTACCTTTTGGGATTCCAATGGTCTGGCGTGAGCCTAGAAATCACAGCAATGACTGCTATTTTTGTTTATGTAACGTGCAAGGCTACAATACTAAAAATAAAAAGGAAATTTCTTATCCAAACTTTCAGTCTGCTCTAAGACCTGTTGCTCATGGACCTGGTATACCTGTACCTACTACACCAAATACTCTTGATATAACTTCATCTGATTCGGTGTCTGATGACGATGGAAACGATGATATTGATTGTTTTCAAACCGAAACATCTGATGAACCCAATTGTTTACACAAAGTGAACTTAATGATTTGGTAAGAGATTTGTGTCCCTCGAAGGATTCTTCAGAGATTTTGGGATCCAGACTTCGTGCAAAGAACTTGCTTTCTCCCGGGACGTCATTTTACTGGTACAGAAATCGAGAAAAAGAATTCATCCATTATTTTTCTCAAGAAAATTCACTGGTATATTGCAACAATGTTTCGGAACTAATACTTAAGCTAGGTGCTGCAGTCTATGACCCAAATGAGTGAGACTTTTAATTGATTCCTCCAAAAGAAGTCTAGAAGGCGTCCTCCTTCACAACGGTAACTTGTATGCATCCGTTCCTGTGGCTCATTCGGTTCACTTGAAGGAAACTTACGAAAATCTTGAGCTTCTTCTAGCTAAGATTAAATACAAAGAACACGGTTGGCTACTTTGTGGAGACTTAAAAGTGATTTGTATGGGGTCATTCAAAAACCACGTGCTCCTTTTTCGGGTGGTTTTCAAACCCGTCCCCGCCTTGTGGTCATTTGTGGCCAATGCCTTAAACCCCCCCCTCCAAAGCCACGTGGTCTTCTGATGTCACCCCCACCCCTTCTTAATCTTATGTAAAATGTAAGATGCCATATTAGATTTCTTATATTATTGAAAAATAATGAGGTAAATGAACAATTAAAAGGCATATCTTCTAAATAAACTGTATTAATTGTGTTTCTTTAATTGAAAATAATATCTTGACTAAAAAATGTATTTCTGAATGCTCAAAAAATTATTTAATGGAGCAAACATATTGGATACATACTAACATATTGGATACATACTAATATATTCGATGCATACATATTAATTGCAGCAGACAGTGTAACGTATTTCTATTTCTTCCCGTGGCCACGTGGTTAAACGTCAAGACCCCCTTCCCCCATGTGGCCCGTGGTGGTCAAATATGGAGTCCCCTCCCCCTTTAAGGACCACGTGGTTCTTGAATGGCCCCTATGTTGTTAGGTCAACAACCAGGTTATACGAAGTTTCCATGTTTTTTGCGTGAATGCGATAGCGGAGCAAGAACCCAACACCGGATTAAAAAGGAATGGCCACACAGACTCGACCTGACACCTGGTTCTAAAAACATTCAAAGGTTAAAGTTTGGTTGACACGAAGACAGTCCTTTTATCTCCGCTTAACATAAAATTGGGCTTCATGAAGCAATTTGTTAAGGCCTTGGACGAAGTTGGAGATTGTTTCAAGTATCTGTGTGATAAATTCCCAACTCTTTCGGAAGCAAAATTAAAAGAAAGAATTTTCGTTGGTACCCAGATTAGAAAACTGACTTTGGATGAACACTTAAGGATGTTATCAGCAAATTTTTGGGGAACAACAAAGACCCAAATTACCAAAACATTGTGAACAACATGCTAAATAAGTTTAAAGAGTTGGGTTGTAATATGAGTTTAAAATTACATTTCTTACATTCACACTTGGATTACTTCCCTGAGAATCTCGGAGCACTCAGCGAAGAACAAGGAGAACGGTTTCACCAAGACATCAAAGAAATGGAGAAGCGATATCAGGGAAGGTGGGACATCAGCATGATGGCTGATTACTGCTGGATATTGAAGCGGAATACTCCAGAATTATTACATAAAAGAAAAGGAACAGCGCGTACATTCAAGACTAAAAGGCATAGATCTCACAAGAAAACTCAGGACAAATAAAGATGAATATGTAATTGACCTTAATAGTCTTCTTTCGTTTTAAAGTTGTTTGCATTTGTAATTAGTATAACAAAGCGAAATAGGTACCTAATGTAAATTGAAATAAATAATAATTATTTATGTTGTTGTTTTTTCCCTTCCAGTTTGCAGAAAATCCTTACGTGATAGAAAACAATGGACACCTTATTCGAAATCAGCGTAGTTGACTTATAAAAAATCAGTTATTAGTAAGAAAATAACTTACAAAGTTCTCATTCGCAGGCCTGTGTAAGTGTAATCGATGTAGAAGAGAGTTGAGAAAGAAACCGAAGGGCCAAAAGAATAGCCGATAGTTCCGCTGTAAAGATGGAAGCCGCTTGGGGGAAGGGTAATGATTTAATTTTCGATGGGAAGAAGACCGCGCAGCCCACTCCAAGTGGCGAGCGAGAGTCGTCAGTGAACACTGGGATAAAGTCGGCATGGGAAGAGGAAGGGGATAGAAATATTTGTCGAAGGGTGGAATGGTGGGACTGCGACTTCGGTGCAGTAGAAAGGAGGGAGCAGATACGGAGGGGAGAATGGGTCCACGGGGAATAGTTAGAGGGGGAAGAGGAGAGCACTCTCCCATCCACCCTTAGAGAAAACAATACGGGGGCCATTCGAAGACCAAAAGTGTCGGATCAAGTGGGGATGACGGTCAAACCATGCCAAAGTAGAAAGGCCGAAGAGAGATTGGAAGAACGGGTTGGAAGAAAACTGTCGAACGCGAAAGAGGTATTTTAGATCCTCCAAGGTACGGTGGGCATCCAACGGGAGATGGCCACTTTCTGCATACAGGGTAATGATTGGAGAAGATCGGAGTGCGCCAGTGCTGATGCGCACACCGAAAGAGCGAATCGGGTCCAGCATGCGCAATGCGGAGGGAGGAGCGAAGAAATAGGCCTGACAGCCATAATCCAACTTACTTTGGACGAGGGAGTGGTAAAGCCGCCAAAGGGTATGACGGTCAGTACCCAAGTTCGTATGAGAGAGGAATTTGAGAAGGGTACAAGTCTGAAGGCACAAAGCCTTCAGAGACTTCAGATGGGGAATCCAGGAGAGGCGGGAATCAAGGAGGAGACCCAGAAATCTAGTTTCGGGGGCAATGGGGAGTGGTGATCCATAAAGAGAGAGAGAGCAAGAACGGCAGTGCAGCGTCGGCGTCGGCAAAATTGCATTGCCACCGTTTTCGAAGGTGAAAATTGAAACCCATGATCTGTTGTCCATCTGGAGATCGAATCCAGGGCCCGCTGCAGGAAACGTTCAAGGAAGTGAGGTCGGGAACCGGGACATTATATGGCAAGGTCGTCAACATAGAGAGTGGCCGTAATTCCCGGGGGCAGAGGCGTTAGCACGTCGTCGGACGCCAAAGCGAAGCAGACGACGCTTAGGATAGGACGGCCTAGGGCGGGTCATACTATGCATTTTTTTTAAATCAATGGAGAGGGGTGTTCAAATGACATATTTTGGTGTATAGAACACAATTCTGAAGAAAATATTTAATTCTGATAACCCTAACCTACATCATTTTGCAGTTGATTATTATTAAATTGTTGATTATTTTACTATTGTAGTTACCCCAGAATATGTCTTCTCACGTTTTCTATCATGGCTGCTCACGTTATCTCTCATAGAGCATTGTTCTAACTAATTCATAATATAAACACATATAATGTAATTCATATAATAATAATATTTAAATACTCAAATATAAAGGTGTGCCATTCCACTTAATTATAATTATCATACAGTTTGGTATATGAAATATTTTGACGGTTTTCTGGCGCGCATCAGGCCATTTTCTGAAAGAGAAAGAGAAAGAGAAGGTTGGAAGTAAGGGACCCCACCAAATAGGGGGTCCTGATCTACCAGAGCACAAGAGACAGGTGAGGACATTGAAAAGGCAGTGGATGGAAAGGAAGGCAGAGAAAAGGAGAAGGAGCAAGGAGGAAAGTGCTGCAGTAGCAGAGAAGGCAACCAGGAAGGATGTTAAGAGATTTTTGGCAGATGGTGATGAGGATCTGGAATTGGAGAGAAGTGGTGATGAAGATGAGTTTGTTCCTGAAGTTGAGCTCTTCTCTCAAACTGACCCTGAGCCAGCAGCTTCGGCAAAGGTACAGAAAAACTATGATGAGATTCAAAACATTGCCCTTGCTAGTGTAAGGTATGGCATAGGGCTGAGGCCAACTGCAGCGATAGCAACAGCAGCTCTGATTGACGCAGGAATCATCACAGAAGACAATACAAGTAAAGTGATTGATAAGAGCAAGGTCAAGAGAGCACAGGAGAAGTTGATGAGAGAGCTGGGGGAACAGTTCGAGAAGAAGTGCAGGGAGGAGGGGGGGATCTCTTGCATCCTCTTTGATGGGCGGATTGACCTGACCAATGTGATGATGGAAGCTGAGGGCAGTGACCAATCTTTTCCCGCAAAGATCACTATAGTGTTGTTAGTGAGCCTGGCAGCTACTATCTGTTCCACTTTACCCCAGAGAAAGCAACTAAAGAGGAGTCACATGCGGAGAAGATTTCTAAGGTCCTGTTTGCCTGGCTGAAAGAGGGGGTTATGATAAGACCTTGTTGGCCATTGGAGGAGACTCAACAAATGTCAACACTGGTGTGAAAACTGGAGTAATGCGGAAGCTGGAGCTGCACCTGGGGAGAAAGCTGGTCTGGTTGATGTGCAACCTGCACACTGTTGAACTTCCCCTGCGCCATCTCATTGTTGACCTTGATGGCCCTACTCTGTCAGACAAAAAATTATCCGGGCCAATAGGAAAGCTCCTTGATTCTGCTACAGACTTTGATATCAATCCAAACTTCACCCGAATCTCTGTTGGCCCTCCACTGATCAAGCTTCCTGACAAGGTCATTCAAGATCTCTCAACTGATCAATACTATGGCTATAAAATTGTCTGTGCAGTCAGGGATGGAGTACTTCCTGCAGGGCTGGCTCTGTTAGAGATAGGACCAGTAAACCACAGCCGCTGGCTCACCACAGCGAACAGAATTTTCAGGCTCTGGGTGTCAAAGCACGGACTTAAAGGAAAGAACCTGAAGATTCTGCAATTCATTGTGGAATTCATCATTGGAGTGTATTACCCATGTTGGTTCAACGTGAAGGTCAAGCACTCCTGGATCGAAGGGCCTATGCACTTCCTCTTTCAGCTGGACTGCCTCAAGTCCCAGAGAAAGGAGGTGCTGGATATTGTGATGCCAACTGTGAGAAGATCTGCTTGGTATGCCCACAGTGAAGTCATCCTCCAAACACTACTCTGCTCTGAGGATCAGAAGGAGAGGATTGAAGGGGTGGAGAGAATCCTGGCCATCATGGGAGAGGGGGACCCGGACACTCAGCTGGGGGACTCCTCTGTTAGGAGCAGAAGGACACCTGACATCAATTGTGATGCTTCCAGCATCGGTGATTTGATCAGCTGGTCAGAAGGTGTGTCAGAGCCACCTCTCACCTGCTCTCTAAGCACCTCAGAGGTGAAAAACTTCATCAACACCCCCATGGAGGTGCGCAACTGGCCTTGCCACACACAAAGCATTGAGAGGGTTGTTAAAATGGTGACTGAGGCTTCTGCTTAGTACTTCTCACAGGAAAAGAGGGATGGAGGGATCAGGGCTCAGGAGACCAGCAGGAAGCTGATGTCCAAGTCTGAGTCAAAGCAGGATTTGTGCAACCTGGCAAAGCTCAAGATGTCAGGAGAATGATCTTTGTAATTATATCCAGTGATATACATGCAGTTCACCTATTAATAAATATATGTAAAGTTGATTTGGCCTTGTCAATATAAATGATTTACCTTATATCTTTTAATATATTATAAAGGGGTTCAAAAGGGTAAAATTGGCAATTTAGAAATACAAAATGATGTAGGTTAGAGTTATCCTATCCAAAAAAGAAGCTCATATTTGAATTCCCCATGTAAGAACACATAATTTAGACACCCCTGATGGTAGGATTTCCTTCAGATTCATGTTGTCACCTGAGTACGACCCGCCCTAAATTAGGACGCTGTCATGGGGAATACCGTCCTTCTGCGAATGAACAGAAGAGAGGGAGGTACCCACCTGAACACGAAACGAACGGGAAGGAAAAAAGTTGGAGATTAAGGGAGGGAGGAAACCTCGGAAGCCCAAGAGATAAAATTTTTGGCAGATCCACCACCGCTAGGTGGTGTCATCAGTGGCGTATTAAGGGGGGACCAGGGGGGGAGACAGGCCCCATGGCCCAGCTGTTTTAGGGGCCGATGTTTATAATGATATCAATGATAAATTTGGAATGCGCAACAGTATCTCCCAACTAACTTCAGAGGAAGCATCAAAAGCAACAAAAAATCTGACTATTCCATTACCCAAATGATTTTGAGGACAGCTTCCCATTTGAGTTTCATCATTTTGTATCGTTTGGCAAACAAAACGCTTTAGCTGACATTCGCCCACTAGGAGTACTACAGGAAATTCACAAATTGAGGGCTGTTTTCCCAAATGCTTTCATTGCTCATCGCATTTATTTGTGTTTGATGATGTCAAATGCAACAGCGGAGCTTTCTTTTTCTCATTTGAGCATGATTAAAAATGTTAAGCGTCAAATGTTAACCTCAAAGAAATTGCAAAGTCTGTCATTGTTATGCATAGAAAAGAATCTTTTGCAGAATTTAAATACTGAGCTTGTGATTGGAAAATTTAGTGATATGAAGCAGCTCAAAAAACTTTTGTATACTGATGGCGGATGATTTTGTGACCAACTTTGGTAGATTAGTAGTGTAATTGGTTTGGTGTAATTGTACCAGCTTGGTATTTGTGTAAAACTTGCATTATTTGATTTAGAAATAAATGGTTTTACTAATTTACATGACTCGAAGATTTGTCTTGTTGAGGGACCCCCAAAATATTTTGGCCCCAGGGCCCAAGAATCCTTAATACGGGACTGGGTGTCATACACTTTTTCCAAATAAAAAAAGACAGCATAAAGGTGTCGCAGCTCTGAAAATGACATCCGGACTGCAGTCTCCAACTAAACTAAGTTGTTAGTGGTGCTACGGTCCCTGCGAAAAATGGTCTGTGTAGGAGAAAGTAAATTGTGGTGTTCTAGGTGCCACATCAGACGCCGAGAAACAATCTTCTCTAAAAGTTTCGAGAGGCAGTTAGTGAGGGCTATTGGACGGTAATTGAGAAAAGAAATGTCGGGTCCTTACCGGGTTTAGGGAAGGGGAGCACCACTGCTTCTCTCCAACAGGAGGGGAAGGTGCCCTCTACCCAAATCAAATTATAGATGGTGAGGAGAAAGAAAAAACCGAAGGGTATAGGTGGCGAAGCATTTCTAAAGGAATGCAGTCGGGGCCGGGAGCAGAGTTGCCGCAGAAAGCCAACGCCGAGCTCAGCTCCGACATGGAAAAAAGGCGATTATAGGGGAAATTATTGGGAGTCTGAAAAAGGTGAGGGGGGTGAACAAGTAAAGCCTTACGTCGGAGGAAGGCAGGATCACGGTGGTCGTGTCGGGAGATGGAAGCTATGGTCGAGTCCAAGGTCTCAACCACTGCAGTAGGAGAGGACACTAGGCGTTCGTCTATCGTAAGGACAGGAGGAGGATGAGAAGAGGATTTACCAGAAGTTTTCCGAATCTTGTTCCAGATTCCGGGAGGAAGGGGTGCGGGAGGCGAGAGAGACGCAAGTTCGCCAAGAAAAGCGGTGGACTTCACGAACCGTGCGAAGGGCTTGAGGTCGCGCACGTTTGAAAGCTATTGAATTTGCAAGGGATGGATTACGCTGAGGACAGAAAAAGGCCGACTTTTTAGCTCGAACTGCCAGAGCGCATGTCGAGATCCACCATGGAACCTAAAAGGCAGAGCTGCGGGGAAATGTTGATTTGGGAATGGAGGACAAATGGCACAAGTGATCGGTGAGGTAGGTGGAGGCAGCATCGACAGTCGGGAAGTTGCACAAAGCTGCAGAGGTTTGACTTTCAGAGTGGAAAAGAGGCCAGTCAGCTTTAGCGAGACACCATCAGGTAGGAAGAGCGGAGGAGCCGAGTGTCCGGGACGTACGGAGGAGGAGGGGGGAAATGATCACTACCGTAAAGGTCTGGAGTGACAGACCAAGAGAAATCAAGGAAGGCGGAATGAGAAACGGAGGAAAACGTACGGGTCTGGAAGTGAAAAGCTGTGGGCTGGCTGGTGTTCAAAATACAGACAGTAGTAGTTGAGAGAAGGGAGACCAGAACGCCATCCCACTGATTGGTAACAATTTCACCCCACAGGGGATGACGTGCGTTGAAGTCTCTCAGGAGGAGGAAGGGGGTAGGGAAGCTGCAGGAGGAAAGCAGAAAAATCGTCAACAGAAAGTTCCTGTGACCGGGGCGGAGATATAAAGAAACTGAATATAAACGGTTAAGGAAAACCTGGGCCGCTACTACCTGGAAAAAGATGCAGAGGGGAAGGGGAGTAGACGGCACATCAGATCGGATGAAAATGGCCGTATCCCCACGGGGGTGGGGATGCATTGGACTGAGGGGGAAGAGAAGGCGCAAGGGGGGAACCCTAATTTGGGTCTCCTGAAGGCAGAGGTACACTGGATCAAAATCTTGGATAAGGAGGAGGAAGTCCTCCTAATTAGGGAGAAGGCCTCGGCAATTCCATTGAAGGATAACTGCCATCAAGAGCGGAATACAGGAGGAGTGAGAGACGTAATCGGGCGAGATTTAGAAGCCTGACCAGAACAACGAACAGACGAAGCTGGGGGGGGGGGGGTAGAGAAGGGGTGATCGAAGAACGGATGAAAGGAGATGGAGGGGGTTTATTTTTCGGGGGGTTTGGGGAATGCGAGAATGGGGGTACGAAGCAGGGCGGGGTGAATCCAACTTCTGAGGTTGGGGTGGAGGAGAGAAAGCCGGGGGCATCGGGAGGTAAAAGAGGGAGCAGGACGGAGGAGAAGGGGTGTACAAAACGAGGCATGGTGAATCCGGTTTCCGGGGTGGAGGTGAAGAAGATGCAAAGGGCATCGGGAGGTTAACGAAGGAGCGGGTCGGTGGAGAAGGAGGGAGAGGATGGATGTCGAATTGAATTTTAATTTCAGAGGCAGAATGACCACCATTAGGAATAAAGGAGAGAAGGGGACGGTCGCGAAGGGGAAACAGGGGAACTCAGAGGAGCTGGCAAAACGAGAAGGATCGGAAGCCGAGGGATCGTAAGCAAGGGTCGTAAGCCGAGAAGAAGCCATAGCAACAAAAAAAGGAAATTTCATCACTTGCGTGCATCCAGCCACTACTGACTCCAACAAGGGAAAGGCGAATCGTGGGCACACTCGGTCCCACCGCCAATAGATTTCACGCAGGGGAGATACACCCCTACCCAGTCCCAGTGCCAAAAAAGCGGCCACTCCCACCCAACGCGCGGTGAGAATTGGCAGGAAGAGGGCTTTTGTTTGGCTGAAGGGCGACAAGAGTGAAGGGCAACCACCTTCCTCACCCAAGATTCAAGGAAAGTGTCAAGTCAAGGTCCAAAACAAAGCCAAACAGCCAGAAGAAAGGGGGGAGAGAAAGAGAAAGCAATAAACAGGAAATCGGCCGGGTCCCCAGACGAATTCAATGGTCCACGAAAGCAGAGAGCCCTTACATCAGAGGAAGATGCATTCTCACATTGGCCATAGAGGGACGCACCCTATAGCTCTGGACAAAGCAAAGGGGTTAGGGTTCGGTAATCACTCCAAACAGTTCAAAATAACCCAGGCAATTCATCCACACAGTGAAGAATGCTGTAAATCGGATTTATCTCACTTCGACATCCCACCGACGCAATCTTCAATCGAGGATTCCTACTACGACATGACTAATAAAAAGTAATACAAAGGACACCAAACAACAACAGATCGACTTGTCCCTACAAAGCTATCTGTTTAAGAAGGAAAGTTAAAAAAAGTAACAAAATTTACAGACAAATGAAAGTTTTAAAGGCAAGCAAAGAAAATAGGTTGAAAGGGAAGAAAGAAATTTAAAGATAAAGTGAAAATTTTAAAGTAGATAGAAGGGAATCCAAGTGAAAATTCTACAACACTTCTACGAGCTAACGAATTCTTCCAACTTGGCGTTTAACGCAAGAGAAAAATCTTGTCTCTTTTTAAAGGATTCGATCGTATTACTTTCCACTACGGTGGCTGGCAATCCATTCCACGATTGAAGAAAAATGCTTAGCTTCATTAGCAGTGGTGTAGTGCTGTGGGAACGCGTGGGAACGGCGTTCCCTTACTTTTTTTGGTAGACGGAACGGTGTTCCCTCACTATTTCAAATAAATCCGAACTTACAAATCTCTAACGTCATGAAATTTTAATTCCCACTCCTAGAAGAAATATGAGAAAGAATCATTAACTGTTTCATTTCTTTTAGCTTCGACTGAGGCAATGCTAGCCTATAAAGATCTGGTGAAACAGTCACCACGGCGTACCAGTTGTTAACTTTTTTTTAGTTAATCATTCCAGTTAGCTATTTTTATTGATCGTACTGGATGTCATATATCTAATGACACTGGAAATACTGCATCTTCAACCTTGGAATATATCCTAATATCCAATGCATATGACCTCAAAATATCCCTGAAATTGGTCAGAATTCAAAAGATTTCCCGGGGGGCTTACAGTGACCCCCGGACCCCCAGCTGTATGGGCTCGCCGCGCTCGCCATTGTCCTCCCCGCATCTGAGTAACACTTTCAAAATGCGTTCCCTCACTTCTTTATTTAGCACTACACCACTGTTCATTAGAACTAAAATGTTTACCCACTAATTTGAAACCATTACCGCGAGTTCCATTTGTATTTCTGAACGTGAAATATATTTCGGCGTCGATATTATCAAAACTTTTAATAATTTTAAATACCTGGCTTTAATCTCCTCGAATACGTCTTTTTACAAGAGAGAATAAATTTAAGGTTTCTAAACGGGCAGCATATAATTTGTCTCTTAGTTTATGGATCATTTTAGTAGCCCGTCGCTGCACTCTCTCCATTCTGTCTATGTCTCGTCATAAATATGGGGACCAGAGGTGAACGCAGTATTCCATGTGGGGGCGTACTAAGGAATTGTATAATGTTAGCACTGTTTTCTCAGACTTAAATTCAAATGATCTGGCAATGAATCCTAAGATTCTATTTGCTTTTCTGACTGCTTCGATACATTGCTTACTCGGTTTAAAAATCTCTCTTCCGTAACACTCGTTATTGTATTGTTGCGCATAAAAAACTTTTATTTAACATTGTTTCTACCGATATGCAACGTTTTACATTTATTTATATTAAAGTTCATTTGCCATATCTCCGCCCACTCGGTTAATTTATTAATACCTCCTTGAATCTGCAAACGTTCTGCCGCTGATTTTGTTCATTCCTCTAGTTTGGTATCAGCCGCAAATTTTGAAATTATATTGTTAATTCCTATGTCGATGTCATTGATATGAATAATAAAAAGAATTGGTACCAGATCTGATCCGAGGCAAGCCGCTAGTTACACTTTTCCAGTTAGAGGCTTTGTCATTGAAGACCACTCTTTGTTTAGGTCCACTAAGCCAATTTTCGATCAATTTGATAACAGTAGAATGGGCGCAAAAGGTTAGAGTGCAATGCAATTGCAAATGTTGATCAATGTTGCAAAGGGGAAGGTGAAATGTTGCAAAAGGTTATAAAACGAAGGGGGAAGGGGTTATGCAACTATGGGGTAGGGGTTATCCCCCAAGCTGCAATGAAGGGGAACTTCCCCAGCAAGCTGGGGGAGTCCACTTAACCGCTTTGGGGGAGAAGTTGGGACGGCCTCACCCCCCCCAAATGGGTATACTTAACCGAAGAGAGAAAGGAGAAGGAGAGAGGGGTGTTCGCCTGGCTCCTGCCAGACGCATATTGAGACTTCATCCGAGCGCCCGCTGTCTTATAAATACCTAATCAGCCAGTTGGCATAATCTGCCAGTTGGCTTAGAACGCTTCTTAGAAGGCGTAAATGGATTGTTCAGGTGTACATTACGAAGGCTGAGTTACCAGATTGCGCTATTTAATTAATTAAAGCATATATTCTCGACAGTTGGCATAATCCGGCAGTTGGCTTAATCCGCCAGTTGGTTTAACCAGCCAGTTGAAGTAGAATACATAAAAGGCAGGTGTATATATATATTAATTACCTTTTCAGCTGCCAGATTGCGCTATTCAGATATTCTTGACAGTTGGCTTAGAAATCTGTCAGTCGGTTTAGAAAACTTAACCAGCCATTTGGTATACATATAATTAAATAATAATATCGTTTATATATACAATCAAAAGAATTAAAGAAAACACCATTACATCATTCTGTTTATTTAGACGAATTATTGGAATCAATTTCACAAAATATATAGAAAATAAATATACAATCCTATACAAACGATGGAATATATATGATCAAAAAATAAAATAAAAAATAATAACAACATAAGAAATACGAACGATGAATATATATGTAATCAAAAAATAATAATATACAAAACGATGTAGTATAACCATCAATATAACAATACAGGAGAAATATATATATATACACAGTTATATTAAATAAATAAATATATTGAAAATAAAAATAATAATATACAAATCAAAGGAGTATAATCATCAACATATTAGTACAGGGAAAAAAAAAAATATATATATATATATATATACACACACACAATTATATTAAATAATTAAATATACTGGAAATAAATATACATCAACATACTTTATTTCTACTGCGCTTAACTAAAACACTAAACTCACACATAATCGAGTCTACATTCACATCATTATTGCTTTGTACTACGCTGTAAATACGATTTAACATTATTTCACCGCTCAAGTTACAGGGATAATTGTATTCGATATAAATGACCTTCATATCGTTCAATACTATTTTGTGCCCACCTTACATTCGGCTGGTAAGTTATCTTTAAACACAGCTAGAATACACTCAAAAGCACGCACAAAGAGGGCATCGTTAGCCATCACGTCATTATTAAATACAAGTTTATAAACACTCCTTTCTAATCGAGGGTTTTTTCTTACCGTCCCGAGCTTTTCAATCGTGAACTCTTCTTCACTCTGCATAGCGGCAATTGAAATAATCGTCCAAGTCGTAACGACAGCTACTCATTATATAGAGATAAAACTCTTCAGGGTGAACAGTGTAGGCGAGCTCAGCCCTGTACCGCTCAAGTCCTTTGTACCAAAGTTCGGGATATTTCAAAATCTAAACCTTTTAAATAAGCATCCAGCTCTAGGCCATTCTCGCCTTGGTCATTCCTACATTCGATAAATCCGTCAAGCAGAGCGGTGTATGCGTATTCAAGAACCGTGTCAAAATAAATCATATTCGTAACACGAGCGTCTACTATAGGTTTCAGCTTGCGGAATCCGACGATTTCAAACATTCTGTCGAGGATGATTCGGTTTCGCGTAGGGACAAGAACGTTATTATCAGATGCATTCTTCCACATCAGTCGTATATCAATGCATGGCTGATCGCTATTTATACACAACGTACAAACAACGGCATATGAGGGGGCATCACTAATCTGTTCTCTTCTTGTACCTACACCTGCAGGGATTTTACAACGGTCCTCACCCCACTTCTCAACTATCACGAAGACTCTATTCATCTCCTCAACACTTAAATAAATAACATTACGTTTACCAGAGTTTGCTTGCCCGCAAATCGTTTCAAGTAAATAGTTAATGGTACCGGTTTCACGCCTGAACACGCGCAATGACTTCGTCACGGATACATCGTGAGCGGCATTCAGAGTGCTTCTCAAAGGAAGTTCCATCGTGTTCGAGGAGTGCACGTCCAGTCGGTTCAAGCTCTGAGATGACTATGAGCCACGGGTGGGCGGATCGGCTCGACGGGAGGAGCAACTCACACCATAAGCTGATGAAACGTGTACGGCACTGTTCCTACGTGAATACTTGTATCTCATTATATTGGGTAGGTGTTTTGAGAAATTTTCCGATACATGAAGCAATATCAGTTTTAATGTTTTATCGCTCCCACTCCCAAGAATACGCACCAGACATTTTCGCTTAGGGGGAATTTCACGAACTAAACACATTTTATTCACAAACCAGTACAGTATTTGAGAGGGACATTTTACCGTATTTATCCTTTTTGTTTAACAATCGATACTCGTCTCTAAATTCTATCAAACACTCTCACAGGCCTTTCGCCACAACCTCACTGCGAACCTCGTCATGATATATATGAATGTAGTAGTAAAAGTACTTTAGATTGTCCATGATGACAAGGTTTACATTCTCAGCCGCAAGGTACGTGTACTTGGTATGATATAGCATGACATAATACGCCTGTCATACCACTCATCACATTACCATCACACATTATCCATATTCGTTGCTTCTCCTCCGCACGCGTTGTTCCTTTCACCTCACGGTGTATGTACACTTTTATACAGTTGAGCCCTACAACGTAGTCCAGTCCATTACATCGTTCGTGCCGCGAAATCAGGCAATACTCTCGTCAGAATATCCATAGAGTATTTGAACATCTTGTTCCCTCGCGCGATTCAATGTATCCTTAAAAGTCTCAAAGGAATGGGGGTAGGCAGTCTTTCAGTATTCACCACATCTTCCGACTTCACCGAATACCACTTCATAAACGTCGAACACGCAATATCAAAAGTAGCGATCACTAATTTTCGTCTACGTGAGAAAATACGCGTCTAAGCTCCAGGGTTTGCAGCGGCCAACTGAGCACGCAGGGTTAAAGATATGCTCAAGTAGTGGCAGGAATCACGTGACCGATCTTACAGTGGACGGAGCTTAGGATTGTACACACGCACGCACGCAAAGAAGAAAATGAAACCCTAATTGAAACAAATATACGTAATAAATAAACATATCGTTATCAATACACAAATATATAAATATATATATATATATACAGTATATATATATATATAAACAATCAAGGATTAAGGTATCTAAAGGGTACGGTATCATAGGTACCAGGCACCTGGTAACATTTCCTATAGATGTTAAGACATACCTTCGTGCCCCTAAGTTCCTTCACACACCCCAGTTTCTGCTGTGGGTCCCCACACTCAGTTGGGGTGGATGGTTGCCCTCATCTTCCAAGCACACTAGATCCTTCAACGAGTCAAAGTTAACGACTCGTCAGTTCGCATGGTTAAGCGTGATACCCTTAGCCTTCACGATATATTTCATATCCTCCCCAACCCTCACCCGTAACCCATACGTTTTTGGCCCTGTTGATACAAATGAGTCAGCGTATGCACCATCACCATACTCATCCTTGATCCCGTCAGTCAACTCTCCGAGGAATTCCCCAATAGCAGGCATGTATTCACCCTCCCTCTCTGTGAATATTACGCTATCTGTGTCAGCGTACAGCACCCTCTGCCCAAGAGAGTGCAGTAGTCCCAAAAGCTTCATGCGGGCGTAGGCCGTTGTGAAGCTGGCTACAGGTAATTGTTTGTTACCCGTGAGGTATCTGTGGCCAGTTCGGTGATGTTGTACTTTATTATGTAAGTATTACCTACATTCACGATCTCCATAACCTCTTTATCGGGAGTGTTGGCATAATCCCAGACTTCACTATAACTTTGTGCCAAATGAACGTTCCCTTTGCCATTATTCTGTGCAAATTTCCTCCAAAGACTGTTTAGACACAACTTTGCACTAAAGCGCTTGCCAGGATTCTTAACAATTTGGGAACGGTCAAGCTGTATACCTTTATGGGCACGGTAACGCTGAATATAAGCCGTTTTTTCACCTTCGGTAACAACTCCTCGCGGATATCCCGATGCTTCTACCTTATCCTTCAAAAAATTGTTTATAGATGGCGTGAAAAGGTTGGGTAGCTTTTGAAACCTCCATACCTCATGTATCTTCAATATTCTGTACCCATGGAGAACGGCTAGGACCAGCTCAGGGCTTGTATATACACCTCTGATCTTACGGTGATTGGTTGTATGATTTCAATCACCGTTGTTCTCTGCGCATTTCACGCAGAGGGGAAACACGAGCTTGTAATCTATAACGACGGGTAAGATTGGCATCCTTAAATCGCGAGGGGGAGCACGTCTACGAAAGAGAGTCCAAAGTAGTACTCACTCAAGTTAGCTGAGAACTCCTTAATGGTTGGCATGGTGGGGCCCACCAGTTTTTCAGGCGCACCTACGAGGTACGGGTTGTTCTTCATCACGTAGAGACATAAAGAATAGAAGTCGTAGTAATGGAGCTTCACCTCCGGCGTAGGCGGAAAGTATGGCTTGAATGGGTTTGTACGCCCGCCGAACAAGCTGTCACCGCATTTCAGGGGGTCCAACACCATTGAATGTTTGATGGCCCTTATTTCTTCACGGTAGTGGCCATCTGCTTCCATCCGTGCATCATACTCATGCTCCCACACGATCTTGTGAGTGAACTTGGAGCCTATAAGTTGATCACGGTTACGGGTCCATGCGAGGCTCTGGGCAGGGGATCTTCCATGGACGTCCCCTGTGACAGCACACTCAGGGCGCGGGCATGCATGCCACCAGCAGCCATTTTTTTTAACTTGTCCGCTAACTTGACAATATAAGATACAAAGAGATTCACAGGGCTGTCGTGTGCAAGCGTTTCAAAAACGTTTGTCCGTTTACCACATTTGTGACACTCCTCACACTCGGGCTCCATGCACTCATCACAGATAGTCTGGCTTACAAGTAAATGTGGAATAACCTCTTTGGTTTCAGCGTTCGTGTATGTTTGTATATCGTAGTACAAGGTTATACAACGGCTAATTTTAGGCTTAGCATCTTTCATATAACATACGTGCTTCACTCCATCAGCCTTATATTTTTCATGACATGTAGAACAGTGAACTTCATCGCACTTATGCTTAAAATTCCCCCAATTACCCATCATGTGAAACATACCGCACTTACAAATCCTCATTTTACTTTTCATCTTTCACCCCTCTCCTATTCTCTCCGACTATTTTTCTGACTTGTCGGCAGTGGCCGGCGGATGATGATGGTGAGTCTTTTTTCTCTTTTTCTGAATGAAAGTTAACCCACGAATGATAGGTGTTGCTCCTTACTTAACCCCTTATTCTCTTCTCTTCTCTTAACCCCCTACTCTTTCCTTTCTCTCGGGCTAACCTTAGAGTGGATCTTAGGGTCTTTGTTAGCCTTAGCTTCTGTAGATCTGTAGAAGTGCCAATTGACTTATGGAGTTCAAAGCATTTATTATTGAAGCATGTACGTCTACACACATTACAATCCCTCTTCTCATTTTCAACTACATGACTTTCACATTTGGGGCCTTTACACTGCTCACATACTATGGAGCATTCCTTACAATGTTTCACTATATCATCCGCAAACTCGAGACATCCCTTACACAAATCATGATGCCTTTCATATTTTCGACTTTTATCATAACTAGCGTAGAGAGTCCTTATATTACGGATGGGGAGATACGATGTTCCTGACAATCCTAAAATAAGTAGAGGTCTTGTACGATCTCTCACACAGCTTTTAAAAACATACACAGTCCTACGACGATCATCCATTCCAAATACAACTATACGATCATTCATTTCCTGCTCTACCCTTCTCAGCACTTCAGGACCCATATTACACTCAAACTCAAGATTACAATCTGAAGCCAATTTACGGGCACGCTGCACAACCGTAGGCAGCCAGATATTATACTTGATTGTATTTAGTACAGTGAACATATGCGCTAAGACTATTGCTATAAAGCCGCAACCACGATCGACGTTTAAATGCTTTCTGTAAATAGATTCAGATTTGAAATTAAGAGTATAAGGTGTGGCATATGAACCGCAACCCGGAATACTCTGTCAATATCTACCATGAAGTTGTCCATATTGAAGGCTGTACTACTTTGAGAGGCCTGCATTATACGGCTCAAGATATATTCTGTCCACAGCGGCCAAGCGTCTGAACGGTATTACTACCCAAAAATCATATACATCCCCGTCATCTGACCCGAACCTGAAGGTCAACCTCGTCCGGACTTCACGTTCGTCGCGGTTCTGAAGGGCAAACTCCACAATACGTTCAACTACGCGTCGCAGTCCCACCGTTGCTATACAGGATCCAGGGTCAACCCTGACCACGTACCGATTTCTAGTCAGGGCAGGGGTGTGGTGCGCACCAACTCGAATGTTATACCTTCCTCCACAGCACGAGAAGCTGCTGCTGCTGGTGCTGGTGTGGAGGAAGTCCCAGGAATTGAACAGGAATAAGGGGGTGTATTTGAGGAAGGTACTCTTGTGGGTGTTGTGTAGTAAGACGTAGAGGGTTGGGGCTTTTATACTGTGGGTCTAACAACAGGCGCATTCCTGGCACGCTTTATACCTGACGTGGAGGGTTCTTCATCATGCTTCCGCTTTGAAATGTCGCGTGCTACAGGTATCGCTGGTGAGGGCTTGTCAGCGGGGATGGAGTCTGTAGCTACACGGTCATCGGGGTCATCTGTAATATCGATTATGGGGGTATGTACATCGTCGTCATTCACGGTTCTGTGAAAGAAGAAAAACAAGAATATAAGGAGCAGCACTTAAATTTGGTTATATTTTGTAAATGACCCACTTAGGGGTGTGACGTGTTAGAGATGGAGACTAGAAAAATTCAGGTTCATAAGCGCCTCACATGTATTATATCTGGCCCTACAGGCTGTGGTAAAACTGTGTTTATGCTTAAAATCATTAAAGATAAGGGGGAGATGTTCTCAAAATTTGTGCAAAATGTAATATGGTGCTATTTGATGCATTAATCAGTGTTCAACAAGTAACAAGATGATATTTTGTTCCACAAGGTGTATATGACGTTAATTCGTTAAAAGGAAATGAGCATACAGTCATTGTAATTGACGATCTCATGTTGGAAATGGATAAAATGGTTGCCGAGACAGCTACAGTGTTCTCCCACCATCTTATCATAAGCGTATTCTTCATCAATCAGAATCTATTTTTCAAAAATAGATACATGCGCGATGTGTCGTTAAATACACAATATCTAGTCTTATTCGCACAACGTAGAGATGAGTCAGAAATTGGGGTATTAGCCAATCAAATGTTCCCGAATCAGCGTAAGGAGTTTTTGGAGGTTTATAAAGAAGCCACAAGTCAGCGTTACGGATATTTGCTTTGTGACCTTCACCCGCGAAACACGTTTAGGGTGCTTCTAAGAACGAATATATTCCCAAACGATCCTGAAACGGTGTATGTTCCAGAATGACAAATAGGTTGAAGATATATCGTGAATTAAGAAAAATCTATCAATGATTGCCCCGGCCACTGCAACAGATGTTTGTTAAAAATATCGACTCTGACTTTTTAAAAAGCATCTGTAAAATCTGTCTTAATGTTATAAAATGTAATGTGCCAATGAAACCCCCTCAGAAAGCTCGCTTTCGTCGTTACGAGAACATAATACGTACGCTCGCTAACAAAAGTCAAACGGTGTGGAAGAAAAACCGAATTATTGTACAAAGAGGGGTATCATTCCACCCCATCTTATTTTCAGTTTTGCGTCCTTTACTGACTAGATTAATATAATGAAGAAAGTGGTACTGATTCCGCACGAGGTGTATGCTTCATTGCAAAGTTCAAAGATTCCAGACACTGTTCTAGAACCCCGTAAAAGTACAGTATGCTTAAAAGAATGGAAAGCGATTTGTTAGCCCTATTAAAGAGTGAAAAGTCACCAGATGAGAAAAGGATCTTGTACCAAGAGGCTTCGCAGAAATTTCTTCATGAGTACGAAGATTATAAAAATCCAACAGAGCTTCCAGTGGTTATAAGGCACAGCGCGAACAACGCAGAGCATGGTGACAATATGACATGAGCCCAACGGTAGAGATGACCAACCAGAGAATAACGGAACGCAACACATCGAGCATGTATTCAAAAGCAGTCTCCCACATACATTGAAGAATAAAGGCTTAAGTCTTTATAATCTATTGAGAGAGGACCCCATCATACAGTGGACCGATACAGGCGAGGTCATTGTTGAAGGAACAAGGGTACAAGGGTCCAATATCGTCGACTTTGTCCATGATCTGGTGAGAAAGTGGGACAGGCCCTCACCAACAGGATGGAAGCATATTAAGACAAGACTACAACAAATAAATGTCCCAAAAACATTGATAGGTAATCTATAGGTTAAAAGACTTGGATGAAGTCTCGCATGTGTCACAACTGAGTACGCCATCACCCCCAACAGTAGCATCTCTGAAGAGGAGAAAGAAGAGAACAAACGGCCAACCTTATCCACGTGTCTCTAAAATACGCAGATGGCTAACATATTAAGAAAACGCCCTTATAACATTTCTAACCCCGCCTCCTATGGCGGAGTTAATAGACTGTACAGAGGTGTTTACAATAAAGGAGTAGGGAAAAAAGATGTTGAGAGGTTTTTGCGGGAAAAGGATACTTATACACTTCATAAACCAGTGAGAAAAAGGTTTCAAACGGCCAAGAAAACAGTGGCTTCGATTGACTCTATTTGGCAAGCGGATTTAACAGACCTGCAAAGATATTCAGTGTATAATGATGGCTACCGCTACATCCTATTCATAATAGATGTATTCTCTAGATATCTGTGGTTAATTCCACTGAAAAATAAATCGCCTGAAACAGTTGCTAAAGCGACCAAAACGTTGATGTTGAAAGAAAACAGGGTTCCAGGCTATTTTTGGTCGGATATGAGGAAAGAATTTATAGGCCGCGCTTTTCAAAACATGCTGACAGAGTTTAACATTAGTTACAACACTAGCAGTTCTATACATAAGGCGTCTTTAGCCGAAAGAGTTCAACGTACCATAACGGAACGCATGCATCGCTATTTTACACATAAAAAGACATACAGATGTATAAACGTTCTGGGGTCATTTGCCTCGTCATCCAACCGTTCACACCATCGCACGATTGGTACAACACCTAACGAAGTTTTAGAAAGTTACGCGTACAGAGGTGAGAAGAGATGGAGCACCGCCACCACACTCTACACATTTCAAAAACAAAAAACAATGATTATGCAAGGCTATCACGTTCGGGAATTAAATTCGCGAAGGGATTTGAGCAAGGATGGACACGTGAGATTTTTAAAGTTAGTGCTATGAGACCTAAAGGCGAGATAATGATGTATTACGTTGAAGATTTGAATGGAGAAGAAATCGCTGGAGGCTTTTACCGCGAGGAGTTGCAGAAAGTGACATTTAATTTAGGAAAAAGTATGTTTTAAATTGAAAAATTTTGGCTGCAAAGGTTCAGGAAAGAGAAAAATGTATCTGGTGAAATGGCTAGAGTACCCAGAAAGCTTCAACACCTATATAAAAGCTGCTGCAATAATGAAGCTTAAATAGTATGCAACATGGCGCCTAACCACTTCTATGTCACACTCCCGTCCTTTTCTGTTCTGTCTGCACATCGTAACAACACCCTGGCCAACTTTGTAACAGAACTCCATGGGCCCATTGAGTTGAAACGTGATTCGTACGAAGTTGGTGTTTGTGAATTCCAGCTAGCCACCAAATTTTTAACTCTTGAAAATGAGCAGATCATATTTCTGATCCTTAGAAGAATCGATGAGTGTGAAAAATTGGGCATACCCTTAGACAACACTATGCGATCGGTCCTGTTCGGTGAGGTACAGTACTATAGTACAAATGTAACACTAGGAATTGGTCATTATGACACAGCCACGGACATTTTGACGGGGTTAGACAAGAGTCTTGAAAAGTGGTACCTGACAAACGATTTACATTTTGAAGTCGTAAACATAGACACGCCTGCACGCACGTTGAAGTTAAAATCAACGCTTAGTAGAAATACGAGTATTAAAGACAAAGAACTGTTCACAATTGTTACCGAGGGTAGATATGGTGCAGCCTTCCAAAGAGATACCTTTCACGAGGCACAACATGACTTGTCCAGCTTAATGTATCAGCTGAAGATGGAGAAATTGGGTGAAAGCTGCCCATCCCCAGACATGTGCTATATTTACAGCAATATCGTAGAGCATCAATTTGTTGGGAAAATCCAGGCGCGCCTGCTGCGCATTGCACACATCCCCAACCATAGAGGGAAAAGTTTGAGCATTACATATGACAAGCCCGATTATGTGAATGTTGCGACTAATCTATTAACCAATATCTCGGTATACATAAGAACGATTGAGGGGAAAAATTTCCCATTCGGCGGTGGGAGCTTAACAGTGAAGCTACACTTTCGTCGCATTCAGTTATAATGACCCGAAGGCCTTTCACAGTCTATCGAGGGGTGATATATGAGCGTGGGAGTGGGCTTGGATCCATTTTTTCAACCATACTATGCACGGCTGTCCCATTGTTGAAGAGGGGTGCTAGATACCTCGGGAGGAAGGCGTTTCAATTAGGTTTTAACGCGGTAGAAGACATAATGGGTAGAACTAAACGTAAAGAAGCTCTAAAAAAACATTTAAAACGTACACGGGACGATATTATCAAAGATGCAAAGCGAAAAATGCGTGGTGGTGGAAAGAAGAAGAAAAGGGCTGCCGGAAGAAGGGGTTACCAACACGTGGCGCTTAACGTAAAAGGACATCAAAAAAGAAGTGTTCTAAGCGTATGAAGCCTATGGCTGGTCATTTTTTAACTCATATAAGCTGAGGACACTATTCTCACGAATTATAGGCTGATTACTACTTGTCGAGTGAGGTAGCACTATTTCTGACTCTTCATGGCGCGTTTCATCAATCCCTGTAATTCACAATGTTGTAAATCGGAAATGTTCCTCTTTGATATGCCCGCTACGCAGGTTTCTATTGAGCATAGCGACTTTATTACAATTAACTCAGTAAACACAATTAGTTCGCCGAGTGCCCCTATAGAATTCGTGATACCAGCTCAGGCCCATACTTTTTTGATCCAAGCTGCATGCACATGTACGCTAAACTGCGTATAGCCCATTCAGATGGAACGGACTGCGATGATAGTTACTCTGCATACCTTGAAACCAACTTTCTACTCTCCATATTCAGCCAGTGTGAGGTGTATTGAAATCAGGTTAACATCTCGGCAGGAACGGCTTATTATCACCTATGAGCCTATCTGGAAAATGTCCTCAACTTTTCAAAAGAAGCGAAGGACACCTTTTTAACTGCCGTGGGCTATTATCAGACCAAAGATGAAAGTAGTATAAAGGATAAATTAAAAAATTCTAAAAAAAATGATATACGAATGTTTTGGACGTCTTCATACAGACTTCACGTTCCAGGAGAAACGACATGAAACTAAAACTCAACCGCTCGAGTCCTAAGATCTGCATAAATCTAGGACCTGATCAAGAAGAGGGCGCAAAACCCGTTGTGATTCACATCATGGAAACATATCTGCGTGTACGGTGAGTGAAATTAAGTTCCCCGAAATATGTAGAAATTTAAAAAAATTTAATACACGCAACAGTAAAATACCCAATTAACAGAGTACAAATCAAATTATTCATGGTGCCCGCGGGGTTGGCCTCGAAGCAGCTAGAAAACGTGGCCCTGGGAGTTCTACCTAAAAGGATATTAATTGCAATGCAGGATCACGCATCGACGAATGGAAAATATTAAAAGAGCGCCTTTAAATTCGAGAATTTCGGCCTTAAAAATATAACTCTATACGTCAATGGCGTTGCACTGGACGGGACTATAGTTACGGACTACTCATCAGACGCTGTGTTCCCGCTCTGCGTGAGAGTTTATAGTAATCTGGCCCGTATTGCCCGTGGCTGTGACGAGCTTGGGTTTGGCGTAACGCAGAAAGAATTTGTCGAAGAATTTAACCTTTACCCGTTTGATATTACCTCTGATTTATCTGCTCGTGTAAATACTCACTTAAGTCCACAACAAAGTGGGAACATCTCAGTCAGATTGGAATTCGCCAACCATATAGACGTGCCTATTAGCGTACTCGTGTAACTCGAATCACAAGCTCTAATAGAAATTGACCGCTTTCAGAACGTTGTCACAGACTTTTAAAATGGACGCAAATACACTCCAGAGGGTAATGAAAATTGACCGAATCACACGCTCCAAATTTATCGGTGTGTTTGCGAAGAATGAAACAAAGAAATTGCCAACTACGAGAGATTGGTGTAGTCTTATCGTCAACACCGACGTTGTTGGTAATGGGAGTTCTTTGGTTTGCAATCTATTTTAAAAATAGGGAAAGAATGTACTATTTTCATTCACTCGGCACTCAGCCCTGGAGTGACCCTGTGGTTGTACAATTTATCGAAACAGCTACATGTCCCTGAAATTGTCTGGAATCCTTACCGTTTCCAAGGATATTCTTGTAATACTTGTGCTGTATTGCCTTTCATTTCTCCTGCACATGTCACGTGGGAAGGGATTTATAAATTTTTTAAAATTATTCGATTTGTTCGACACTGAGATGAATGATGAATTGGTATGCAAACAGATAAAAAAAGGTACCCATTTGTACGCACTCGTTGTATTGTGTAAAGTTTTACGTGTGTGTATATATTTGTAACTATATTGTGTAAAGTTTTACATGTGTGTATATATATAAATTATAACTGTAAAATGTCTCCATTAATGTTAGTCTTATTTAACGGACTCTAGTTCTGTAAGCCGAATTGTACTAAAACATGCTTACTACCATTTAATAAATTGAATGAAAATACATTGTTTTGTTCTTAACCACAAAAAACACTTACATTAGTTCCTCGATGACCTGGCATTCGTTGGACCGGATGTGGGCCAATTCCTCGACCTCGGTATTCAGGTCATTGGGTTGGCTGCCCGGTAAAGCCTCCAAATCGTCGTCATTTATTTGCTTTTCATCAAAACTGTCGGGAAAAGTAGCTGTAACACGATCAAGTTCCGCATCAGTCCTTTAAGGAGAAATTAAACATGATTAATTCATACTGAATCTTTTTATTTGAAGTTAAATTAAATTCAAGTTTAATTAAAGAGTTACAATAAGAGAAAATGGCGATTAGGGCGCACGGGGCAAATAATAATCACAAAGCAGATAACTTAACAGGGCTCAAAAGTAAGATTAGCTGGCTGTGCTAGGCATTATCTGCCCGCAACGGGTCTCGAACCCTGGACCGCCGGCAATTCTTTAAAGTTTTGGCAATTCTAAAACACTACCTGTAGCACTTTCTACAAATTTTTAAGTTATGAGAAACAAGCGCGTGTAACAAAATTTCACTTTCAAATGATACATTCATCGTATAATGCATCGGCTAAATGACGTTATCAGGAAGGAAGATTAGCTGGTTGTGCTACGCATTGTCTGCCGGCACCGGGTCTCGACTCCTGGGCAGACAGCCTTTCACCTCGTTTTATTACGAATTTTTATAAATTATAACACCTGCACTGATTGAAACGATATATACACATAGCCCGGCCTTCCGCTTAAATCACAAACTATTTTTTCAAAACGCATTATGGCTTTTTATAAATTAACTAACAATGGCACTGAATGAAACGTTATATATACATAGCCCGGCATTCCGCTTAAATCACAAACTATTTTTACAAAACGCATTTATTATGGCTTTTTATAAATTAACTAACACCGGCGCTGAATGATACGATGTATATAGCCCGAATCACAAATTAAATTAATTACTTACATTTAATGTCGTCTTTAATGGTCGATTCTTTCTCGCCGTCACAAATTTCTGCAATGGATTGCGTTGAAAGTAGAATGTTCCGGTCTGCGGCTGCAAAAAGGTGGAGCGTAGCCGCTGCATAGAAATCTTTATCTTCAAACAATTCTGGGGAGATGTAAAGCTGCTGTGAATAAACACATGACGAGATATTTCTGTAGTACTCGTTGATGATGCAACTGATGAGGATTCCAGAAGAAAATGCTCCCTTTTATAGATGGGAGCCTAATTGTAAACACATCCAATAGCCGAATCACGAGTTTCCTATTGGTCGTCGGTGAAATTTGGGTGGGGCTTAACGTGTTAATGCTGCCATCTACCAACCAGAGGTCATGGGGCTCCTCCTACTGTACTGTAATTGGCCGACCCATGAATTCTGGGACATGTCAACTATATCTTGCCCGTTCCATAGATTTCTTCCACAACCGTGGAGTGAGAGCGTAGGAGTGAGAGAAAACTTATATACCATGATGGATTTCATCATAAAAATAGAATATTATTTACCATTTTTTTATTATATATATATATATATATATATATATATATATATTTGTCTTAAAGATGAATTTATTTTGAAACAAAATAATTGGATAAAAGAGGAAAAATTAATAAGTTACCCCGAAACAGGATCTATTTTGTTTTGAAAATCATATTCATATTTTTTGTAATAAGGTTTAAAGATATATTGGTGTCTTAACACTTTACCCGCGTCTTGGGCCATCGATGTACCACTAATGTGATTTGGTATGATGTGTTGGTACACATATGGCCCACCAAAAAAAATATATATATACTTACAAAATCAGTGAAATGGATGTTTTATTTTGTTGTAATCTTAAAATGATCATAATCTATTGTTTAAAAAAGATAAAAGAAGACAAAAATTTATTTCAATGCTCAAAAATGTATTGAAAAATTATGAAAACTCATATAAAAAGTGAGAAAACAAAAAAAACATTTTTATACAATTCATAATTAAAAAGTAAATTTTAGCCAGCAAATGTTTTTTACTAATTTGTTTTAATGTAATTTTACTCATCATGCATTTCTGCAAAGCATGGAATACAGAGATGAGGCTTCCCATCACACTGGTTACAGAAAGTTGCGACTCTTCTAGCCTTATTTCTTGCTATTTTGAAGCCTTCATTCAGAGAAATTTTCTCATAGCAACCACGGCACCTTTTTCTCATCTTTAGCTTTGGCCCATCAGTTTCTTCGAGTGAATGTGATTTCTTTTCCTGCCACAGTAGAAGCAGCTCTTCCTGCCTTCAATATTTCAGTTGGTGTTCCAGTCAGTGAAAACACGAGAGAATCTCTGAAATGTCTTAGATTCATGGGTTTGTTGAAGAAGTATTTATTATACAACACACTTGCATTTACCACTGATGTTCCAGCGATCAGTTCAATGGCTAATTTTCTGTACCATTTCTTGCTTTTGCCTAATGGTGTAGTGTATAGTATGATGCCATCTGGTCTGACATGTCTACTCCCTTCTTTGCTTTATTATATGCGAGTACAACATTCTGGTTTGAGTAGTAGAAGCAGCTCTTCCTGCCTTCAATATTTCAGTTGGTGTTCCAGTCAGTGAAAACACGAGAGAATCTCTGAAATGTCTTAGATTCATGGGTTTGTTGAAGAAGTATTTATTATACAACACACTTGCATTTACCACTGATGTTCCAGCGATCAGTTCAATGGCTAATTTTCTGTACCATTTCTTGCTTTTGCCTAATGGTGTAGTGTATAGTATGATGCCATCTGGTCTGACATGTCTACTCCCTTCTTTGCTTTATTATATGCGAGTACACATTCTGGTTTGAGTACCTCTTCCCCTTGTCTATTTATTTTGCCACAGGGTTTTAGAGCATCACTCTGCTCTGGTACAGTGGATATCATATTCACATTTCTTTTGTGTCTCCAGTTATAAAGCTTACGCCATGAATATTTTCCAGACACTTCATCTCATTCTTTTTCAGCTTTGCATTGGTGACCTCTTTACTTAGATATTTTCTGTTTGCTCTGATGGTGCCACAAAGGTAAGTTTTCTTATTCAATAGAAAATTCAGCTAATACTGTTGAGCAATAATAATTATCTGCAAAGAGAGTGGCACCGTTGTTTAGAAGCTTTTCTGTTAACCGTAATAGTTAGTGATTCTGTTGCATTTAGACCTTGAATTGCAATACTCTGTCCTGTATGAACTTCAAAATTCCATGTGTATGCACAGGAGTACACAATTTGTATAACTTCAAGCCATTTATGTTATTTTCCAGGCAGATATTGTCTGATTCCTATCTTCCCCTGAAGGGGACCATACTCTCATCAATGATAAGGTCAGAACCTGGCTTATAAACAGCCTGACTGCTTATCTGGGATAAAATCGTCGTCATCTGAAGAAGCGGTGTTACTTGTTCTATCATCAGAATCATTATTTGCAGATCTTCCATAGAAACTAAGTGAATTCATATCTGAAAATTAAAACATATACTATAGTAAAATTATACTAAAATATACAATATAAAAAATTCCATGTCAAAAATAGGCATACGGTAAATTTACTTCTAACATTTCACTTCAAAAATAGGCCCAAGTAAACAATACTTCCAAGTTACTTCAATGTATGAGAAAATTTAGTAAACTTTCTTTTCTCCCCATAAGGTAACATATATATTAACATATTTTTAATTGTAACAAGGCAATAATAATAAAAAAAGCAGTCATTTGTAAAATATCACAAGCTCTAATAGAAATTGACCGCTTTCAGAACGTTGTCACAGACTTTTAAAATGGACGCAAATACACTCCAGAGGGTAATGAAAATTGACCGAATCACACGCTCCAAATTTATCGGTGTGTTTGCGAAGAATGAAACAAAGAAATTGCCAACTACGAGAGATTGGTGTAGTCTTATCGTCAACACCGACGTTGTTGGTAATGTGGGAGTTCTTTGGTTTGCAATCTATTTTAAAAATAGGGAAAGAATGTACTATTTTCATTCACTCGGCACTCAGCCCTGGATTGACCCTGTGGTTGTACAATTTATCGAACAGCTACATGTCCCTGAAATTGTCTGGAATCCTTACCGTTTCCAAGGATATTCTTGTAATACTTGTTGCCTGTATTGCCTTTCATTTCTCCTGCACATGTCACGTGGGAAGGGATTTATAAATTTTTAAAAATTATTCGATTTGTTCGACACTGAGATGAATGATGAATTGGTATGCAAACAGATAAAAAAAGGTACCCATTTGTACGCACTCGTTGTATTGTGTAAAGTTTTACGTGTGTGTATATATTTGTAACTATATTGTGTAAAGTTTTACATGTGTGTATATATATATAATTATAACTGTAAAATGTCTCCATTAATGTTAGTCTTATTTAACGGACTCTAGTTCTGTAAGCCGAATTGTACTAAAACATGCTTACTACCATTTAATAAATTGAATGAAAATACATTGTTTTGTTCTTAACCACAAAAAACACTTACATTAGTTCCTCGATGACCTGGCATTCGTTGGACCGGATGTGGGCCAATTCCTCGACCTCGGTATTCAGGTCATTGGGTTGGCTGCCCGGTAAAGCCTCCAAATCGTCGTCATTTATTTGCTTTTCATCAAAACTGTCGGGAAAAGTAGCTGTAACACGATCAAGTTCCGCATCAGTCCTTTAAGGAGAAATTAACATGATTAGTTCATACTGAATCTTTTTTATTTGAAGTTAAATTAAATTCAAGTTTAATTAAAGAGTTACAATAAGAGAAAATGGCGATTAGGGCGCACGGGGCAAATAATAATCACAAAGCAGATAACTTAACAGGGCTCAAAAGTAAGATTAGCTGGCTGTGCTAGGCATTATCTGCCCGCAACGGGTCTCGAACCCTGGACCGCCGGCAATTCTTTAAAGTTTTGGCAATTCTAAAACACTACCTGTAGCACTTTCTACAAATTTTTAAGTTATGAGAAACAAGCGTGTAACAAAATTTCACTTTCAAATGATACATTCATCGTATAATGCATCGGCTAAATGACGTTATCAGGAAGGAAGATTAGCTGGTTGTGCTACGCATTGTCTGCCGGCACCGGGTCTCGACTCCTGGGCAGACAGCCTTTCACCTCGTTTTATTACGAATTTTTATAAATTATAACACCTGCACTGATTGAAACGATATATACACATAGCCCGGCCTTCCGCTTAAATCACAAACTATTTTTTCAAAACGCATTATGGCTTTTTATAAATTAACTAACAATGGCACTGAATGAAACGTTATATATACATAGCCCGGCATTCCGCTTAAATCACAAACTATTTTTACAAAACGCATTTATTATGGCTTTTTATAAATTAACTAACACCGGCGCTGAATGATACGATGTATATAGCCCGAATCACAAATTAAATTAATTACTTACATTTTAATGTCGTCTTTAATGGTCGATTCTTTCTCGCCGTCACAAATTTCTGCAATGGATTGCGTTGAAAGTAGAATGTTCCGGTCTGCGGCTGCAAAAAGGTGGAGCGTAGCCGCTGCATAGAAATCTTTATCTTCAAACAATTCTGGGGAGATGTAAAGCTGCTGTGAATAACACATGACGAGATATTTCTGTAGTACTCGTTGATGATGCAACTGATGAGGATTCCAGAAGAAAATGCTCCCTTTTATAGATGGGAGCCTAATTGTAAACACATCCAATAGCCGAATCACGAGTTTCCTATTGGTCGTCGGTGAAATTTGGGTGGGGCTTAACGTGTTAATGCTGCCATCTACCAACCAGAGGTCATGGGGCTCCTCCTACTGTACTGTAATTGGCCGACCCATGAATTCTGGGACATGTCAACTATATCTTGCCCGTTCCATAGATTTCTTCCACAACCGTGGAGAGAGCGTAGGAGTGAGAGAAAACTTATATACCATGATGGATTTCATCATAAAAATAGAATATTATTTACCATTTTTTATTATTATATTATAATATATATATATATATATATATTTGTCTTAAAGATGAATTTATTTTGAAACAAAATAATTGGATAAAAGAGGAAAAATTAATAAGTTACCCCGAAACAGGATCTATTTTGTTTTGAAAATCATATTCATATTTTTTGTAATAAGGTTTAAAGATATATTGGTGTCTTAACACTTTACCCGCGTCTTGGGCCATCGATGTACCACTAATGTGATTTGGTATGATGTGTTGGTACACATATGGCCCACCAAAAAAATATATATATACTTACAAAATCAGTGAAATGGATGTTTTATTTTGTTGTAATCTTAAAAATGATCATAATCTATTGTTTAAAAAAGATAAAAGAAGACAAAAATTTATTTCAATGCTCAAAAATGTATTTGAAAAATTATGAAAACTCATATAAAAAGTGAGAAACAAAAAAAACATTTTTTTTATACAATTCATAATTAAAAAGTAAATTTTAGCCAGCAAATGTTTTTTACTAATTTGTTTTAATGTAATTTTACTCATCATGCATTTCTGCAAAGCATGGAATACAGAGATGAGGCTTCCCATCACACTGGTTACAGAAAGTTGCGACTCTTCTAGCCTTATTTCTTGCTATTTTGAAGCCTTCATTCAGAGAAATTTTCTCATAGCAACCACGGCACCTTTTTCTCATCTTTAGCTTTGGCCCATCAGTTTCTTCGAGTGAATGTTGATTTCTTTTTCCTGCCACAGTAGAAGCAGCTCTTCCTGCCTTCAATATTTCAGTTGGTGTTCCAGTCAGTGAAAACACGAGAGAATCTCTGAAATGTCTTAGATTCATGGGTTTGTTGAAGAAGTATTTATTATACAACACACTTGCATTTACCACTGATGTTCCAGCGATCAGTTCAATGGCTAATTTTCTGTACCATTTCTTGCTTTTGCCTAATGGTGTAGTGTATAGTATGATGCCATCTGGTCTGACATGTCTACTCCCTTCTTTGCTTTATTATATGCGAGTACACATTCTGGTTTGAGTAGTAGAAGCAGCTCTTCCTGCCTTCAATATTTCAGTTGGTGTTCCAGTCAGTGAAAACACGAGAGAATCTCTGAAATGTCTTAGATTCATGGGTTTGTTGAAGAAGTATTTATTATACAACACACTTGCATTTACCACTGATGTTCCAGCGATCAGTTCAATGGCTAATTTTCTGTACCATTTCTTGCTTTTGCCTAATGGTGTAGTGTATAGTATGATGCCATCTGGTCTGACATGTCTACTCCCTTCTTTGCTTTATTATATGCGAGTACACATTCTGGTTTGAGTACCTCTTCCCCTTGTCTATTTATTTTGCCACAGGGTTTTAGAGCATCACTCTGCTCTGGTACAGTGGATATCATATTCACATTTCTTTTGTGTCTCCAGTTATAAAGCTTTACGCCATGAATATTTTCCAGACACTTCATCTCATTCTTTTTCAGCTTTGCATTGGTGACCTCTTTACTTAGATATTTTCTGTTTGCTCTGATGGTGCCACAAAGGTAAGTTTTCTTATTCAATAGAAATTCAGCTAATACTGTTGAGCAATAATAATTATCTGCAAAGAGAGTGGCACCGTTGTTTAGAAGCTTTTCTGTCAACCGTATAGTTAGTGATTCTGTTGCATTTAGACCTTGAATTGCAATACTCTGTCCTGTATGAACTTCAAAATTCCATGTGTATGCATCAGGAGTACACAATTTGTATAACTTCAAGCCATATTTATGTTATTTTCCAGGCAGATATTGTCTGATTCCTACTCTTCCCCTGAAGGGGACCATACTCTCATCAATGATAAGGTCAGAACCTGGCTTATAAACAGCCTGATACTGCTTATCTGGGATAAAATCGTCGTCATCTGAAGAAGCGGTGTTACTTGTTCTATCATCAGAATCATTATTTGCAGATCTTCCATAGAAACTAAGTGAATTCATATCTGAAAATTAAAAACATATACTATAGTAAAATTATACTAAAATATACAATATAAAAAATTCCATGTCAAAAATAGGCATACGGTAAATTTACTTCTAACATTTCACTTCAAAAATAGGCCCAAGTAAACAATACTTCCAAGTTACTTCAATGTATGAGAAAATTTAGTAAACTTTCTTTTCTCCCCATAAGGTAACATATATATTAACATATTTTTAATTGTAACAAGGCAATAATAATAAAAAAAGCAGTCATTTGTAAAATATGTTGAAAATTTTATTGGGCCAAGGATGGTACAACACGCAGTGACAACAGAGTTTTTAAAAATATACATGAATTGCACCACAGGTGGCCCACCCATGCCATGCGTGATACATCCATGGTACAATACGCTGAGGAAAGAAATATTTACATTTATATAACAAGTTGTACCACCAATGAGCCAACATTTTTATTGCATATAACCTATCCTTACATAGGAGAGAAGTCACTCACCTCCTCTCGCTGCGCTGCCTCAAACGTTACTGATGTAATGTTAAAAACATGGCAACGCGGAGCACGAAAATCTTGCAAATTGCCAATCGCGGTTAACGTGTTAAAGACAAATTTGTATTGAAACAAATTAGTTGCGCAAAAGAGGAAAAATGAATATGTTACCCCGAAAGAAAATCAATTTTGTTTTAAAAATCATATTAAAATTTTTTGTAATAAGGTTTAAAGGTATATTGGCGTCTTAAAGATAAATTTGTATTGAAACAAAATAATTGGCCATAAGAGGAAAATAAATAAGTTACCCCTAATTTAATTTCTATTTTGTTTTAAATATCATATTAATGCTTTTTATGTTATAGTTTAAGGATAAAATAGTGTATTATGATGAAAATTTGTTTTTGCATTAAACTTAGTTTATCTTATTCGATTTTTTGTTTAAAAGATCGCCCCTTGGATCCATTGGGTCGTATTTAGAGACTTTGTCAGTCTACCAAGAGCTGGTAAGTAAAGCGGTGGTGGTTGGATGGTTGTGGTGGTGTAATACTGCTTCACCACCAATGATCCAATCGTCTAAGTTTCGACGCTTGGTTGTAGCCCTCATAGCGGTTACTTGGTGTTGATGGGATGAGCTCCTGAAAGTCGTAGCCCTCATCTCACCTTGTGCTGTTGATGGGAGCTTCTAAAAGTCTATACTTAGACGATTGGTGATGATCTGGTGCGTTTTTTTGTGTGGTGGTTGTGCTCGTATATATTTTGCTATTGGGGCTTTGCATGCATCAGTTTATATATATATATATATATATATATATATATATATATATATATATGTGTGTGTGTGTGTGTGTGTGATAATAGGAGCTTTATGGGCGTACAGTCGGGGAGTGTATGCGCGTTTGTGTGCGCTTTTAATTCATTCGAAGGTTATTAATATATACAGGCCATTTATGCCTTCTAAGAAGGCATAAATGGCCAACTGGCTGATTAGGACCTTATAAGACAGCGTGCGTTCGGATGAACTCTCAATATGCGCTTGGCAGGAGCCAAGCGAGCACTCCTCTCTCCTTCTCCTTTCTATCTTAGGTTAGGTATACCCCTTTGGTGGGTGAGGCCGTCTCAACTTCTCCCAAAAGACCCTCTCTTAGTTAGGTATACCACTTTCGGGGGGGTGAGACCGTCCCTCCTTCTCCCCCAAAGAGGTCAAGTGGACTCCCCCAGCATTGCAGCTTGGGAGATAACCCTTCCCCCATAGTTGCATAGCCTCCTTCCCCCTTTGCAACATTGATCAACATTTGCAATTGCATTGCACTCTAACCTTTTGCGCGCATACTACTGAGAACATTCCATCAACTTCGTGAGAATGAAGTTTAGCTAATAATCGTCTATGTGGCACTTCTTCAAATGCTTTTTGAAAATCAAAATTACATAATATCTACTGTTTTACCCTCGTCATATTTTTTTTTTATTATTATATTATTATTATTATTATTATTATTATTTACTGTTAAAATTAACCTTGGCGTCGCGACAGCTGGGTCATTTGACGCCAAACGTCATAGTCGAAAGTAAATAAATAAAACAATGAAATTATAAAAACACAAAACTAAAAAGAAAAAGAAAAAAGAAAAACGAAAAAGGTAAACATCAGCTAAATTGAATCATAAAAATTTGAGGAGGCCAGCTTCCTCAATAAACTAAATAATCCCACTCCAGGGAAAAGCCACATCAGGTCCAAGTATCTAGGGGAGGAATTAGTCACCTCACTCCCCCCTGCAATGAGAAAGATGCTTCCTCCTGAGGGCACTGAGAGTGAGACACTCGAGGAGCAAGTGCCGGATGTTGAGGGGAGGCTGGGGAGCGCCACACTCACACTCCGGCTTTGCTTCCCCAGCCATCAGGTAACCGTCAGTCAGGCGTGAGTGGCCGATGCGGAGACACGACAGGGCCGTCTCCCATCTCCTGGGCATCCTGGGATACGTCCATGGTCCGACGAGATCTGTGATCTCCCGCATCTTATTTGGGGTGGTGTTCTCCCACCTCCTCTGCCAGGAGTCTAGGGCAGATACACGCACCTCCGGGAACAGATCACGGTATGGGAGGGAATAACGAACAGATGCAGGGAGAGACGTGGCCACCTCGTCCGCCTGTTCGTTGCCCTGCACACCAACGTGTTCAGGGACCCAGCAGAAATTGACCACACGGCCACGACGCCCAATTAAAATCAGCCACTCTAAAATATCTAAAACAATGGATTGCTGAGTAGTAAAAGACTCAAAAGTCAAAAGGGCTCCTCTGGAGTCACTAAAAATAGTAAAATGCCTCCCACTACAATTAAATACAGTCTTCAGGGCTAAAAGAACAGCTGATAACTCAGCAGTAAAAACATGCTGAGGCAGGGAGACTGCCCCAGCGGCTAAATTCAGGAAAGACGACCCCAAACCCGACGCCAGCATCAGATTTGGAGCCGTCAGTAAAAAAGGCACTGAGTTCATGTGGTGGGAAGTGTGCTCTAAAAACACATTCTTTAAAATAAGGTCAGCCCAGTCCTCCTTGGCACCAATAAAATGCGACAGAACATTACCTCGGGCGGTACCCAAGGTGAAAGTTTTGGTGGCGCCACAGGACGGACTGGGACTCCTGGGAAGGAGAGGTCAGCCACCACCAATCTCGCCATAAAACCAAAGGGTCGGGGACACTTGGGGTGGGCTTCATAAAAACCATTAAAACGTTCATTAAAAATATTAAAACAAGTGGGCGAATCAGGCAGTCGCTGTACTCGATAAAACATCTGGCTATCAGAGACTGGCGTCGAAGTTCTAGGGACAGCTCCTCAGCATCCGCAAGGAGGCTAGGGATGGGAGAGGAGCGAAATGCACCCGTGGCCATACGAACGCCAGCATGATCCACAGCATCTAAAATTCGAAGTCGGGCCGGGGTCGCCGATGTGTACACCTCAGCCCCGTACTCCAATTTTGATAAAACTAAGGCAGTGTAGCCGTAAAATAGTCGCCCTGTCAGCACCCCCAGGTGGTGTGCGCCAGGACCTTTAAGAGATTTAAGGGTCTCATGTAGGAAGCTTTGAGAGACCGGAGGTCGGGAGCCCAGGTAAGCCTTCGGCCAAATATTAGCCCAAGAAAGCGCGCTTCCTCAACACAAGAAATTCTGTGACCATACAAAGAGAGGTCAAGGTCCGGGTGTACACCACGAATGCGACAGAAGTGCATAGAAACGGTCTTAGACTGGGAAAACCAAAAAACGTGCTTGTTCGACAACAGTGAAATGCGGTCAATGGCTATCTGCATTCGCCGCTCTGCCACCGACATTCGTGAAGCGGCAATTCAAATAAGCAGGTCGTCCACAAAAATGGTGTTGGACACACTCACAGGCAAGGAGAATACAATATCATTTATTGCTAGAGCAAAGAGGGTGACAGTCAATACGCTGCCCTGAGAGACACCCTCCTCCTGTATGGCAGCGGCAGAAAGAGGTTCCCACTTGACTTAGAACCTACGGTTACAGAGAAACTCCTGCCCAAACTTAGGGAAGTGGCGGCGCAGACCAAATTTGTGCAGCTGCTGGAGAATATGATATTTCCAGGTTGTGTCGTAGGCCTTTTCCAGGTCAAAAAAGACGCATAAAAGGCGTTGTTTGGAAGCAAAGGCTTCCGTTAATTTCCAAACGACGCATTTATATTATCAAATTCTGCAATATTTTTAATTGTGTGTTTTAAGTGTGACAACGTATAGCACCGTACCACCACCCTTTCTTTCTATTCTTTCCATGGTAAGCATCTCATAACCAGGGTTATGATATTTTCCGATAAAATCTTTACTCTCCGAATTTAACCAGGATTTAGTCATTGCTACAACCTCAAATTTTTGGTCACGCCAATACTTAACAGTTTATCAAATTTAAATCTTAAACTTTGAGCATTAATATGAAGTACATTAATAAAATTTTGTGTACTGCAGTAGAAGCAGTAGAATCTCTAGGTTCTTCGTTGAGGCAATCGTTCACTGGAAGGAAAATTAATGTTCGGCTGGTCGCTATCGTAGGAGTTCCGCCGATATTTGCCAGAAATCCATATCAGAAATATGCAATAGTCAACCAAGACGAGCTGCACCCACGCCATTCAGGTGAAGACCATCACGCAAAAATAAATCCTTTTTTGGGGGGAAAATTTACACCACAAATCGACGAATTCAACATTTTCATGTTAGCAGGGGACTTAATATTATCTGCTGATAAAGTTGTTGGATACTGCTATTCTTAGGAAAATTCTTGAAAAAATTAAAAGATAGGATTAATAAATTAGAGTCCGCATCAGTTTCTTTATTTCTCTATTAGCTCCTCTGACCTAACAAACATCGTTAGTCCCAACATGGACCATAAATATCGTACTATCATCAACATTTTTACCAAACTTGTCTATGGAGTCCGTGATGTAGTCAACAAGGGCTCCACAATAGCAGTATCTCTTTCTCTGAGTTCTTGCTGCAGAACTCCTGTAATTACCCTCGAATAATGGAATCGACAGCTAGCCTAATCTTCAGCGTGTCTTTCTGTTCTGTCTCTAAGAGAGAAAATGTATTAGTTGTAACTACTCTTAAGCAAGGTTTGTGTTGTCCCCATTTCCCCGTTTATGCGGAGCCCATTTCGAACTTGCTCAAACGGTCGATCTCCCAAAGGTGAAGTGGGTGCGGGAATGACAACTGGTTGGGGATTGGTCGTAGTCTTCGCGCGATCTCCGTTCTGCGTGAGAATCCGCCCCCACACTACCCGAAACAAAATCCTGCAGAGTTGAGCCTTGCCACCAAAGCAGCAAATTTTTCTCTCAGCGTATTCGCTTCCCTCCTACTTCTTGGAAGTTCGTCTCTTGCCGAAATTACTTCGTTTCTTAATTTTTGTCGGTTAACGCAAAATCTGCAAACTAAAGGATTAGAAGAAGGATCGGTAAAAATGTGAGAAAATTTTACACCGCAGCCGGAACCCTCGCGTAGGTTAGGAGCCATATCTAGAAAAATGTTCACGAAAAATTTAAATTAATTTCCCAATCTAATAGGTAGGCGGAAGTGTATGGAAAGAATTATAGATTAATGACCTGAAAACAGGAAAGAAGAGTCCGGAAATACCAAAAAGGACAAATTTTTACACACACGAGCAATTTCTTTTTTTTAATAAGTATTTGAGAAAATTAAGAGGTATAGAGTCTCTGGTAGATTAGCGATGAAAACAACAGCCACGTAGTGAATGTATTAAAAAACCTGACTTTCTGAAATAATTATTAAATATGCAGATAAAACAGAAATAATAGTAATAAACGAACAAAAATTCGAGATTTCTTGAGTACCACCCCTATAACATTTCGTTATACCTTGCGCCTAGTCATTCTTTTACAATCTTAGCTACATATATACAGTATATATATAATTATTTATATATATATATATATATATATGCAAAACTCCGAATAGCCCACTCTGATAGCGCAGATTGTGAGGATGATTATGCAGTCTACCCTGAAACTAACTTGCATACAATGTCCGGCCAATGCGATGTACGTATATCTAAACCAAACGAATGTTTCAGCAGGTCTACTGTAATTATTACTATATTACCATTATCGGGTGTACTTGGAAAACGTTCTCATTTATTCAAAAGAAAATAAGGACATGCTAAAACTAATTTTTAAAAATCTAAGAAGTATATGATTGTTACGCGCGATTACTTTATGCAGGAGAAACTTCTCGTGAACGGAGTTCAACACTAGCTTAAAATCACTAGCACGGCTCCTGAGATATGATTAAACTTAGCCAAGGATAGTGAAGAGTCCTCTAAACCTGTGGTTCTCCATATAATGGAAACGTGCCTTAGTTTGGCACGTAAAATTATTCGCAATTTAGCTAGTGGAGATTGAGAAAGGTTTGTTGAAATCGACGGCGAAATACCCTATAAAACGCACCAAATTAAAAATATTGACTGTTACGTCTCGCTTATCCACAAAACAGTTTGATAACGTACTATGAAATGTACTAGGAAATCTGCCTTTGAGAATGCGTGTGCTGTTTCAGGAAAATACAAAAATATCTTTCATATTTGAAAATTTTAATCTAAAAATTTTAAACTTGTTGGTGAATGGTGCTTCTGTCGTTGGAGCACTGTAAACCGACTACTCTACGAGCGACGAATTTTTACTATGCGCACGCGCATTCCACAATTTAATTTTTGGCATAAATATTTCTAACAAAATCGGAATAGGAATAAAATTAAACCATTGTATAAACAGAACTAACGTGTATGCATTCAGTCGATCACCTGATCACTGCCCTGACTCGTGCACGCACTCGTATTTAAATCCGCAGAAACGGACATCCACCAGTGAGATTAGAGCTTAGCAAACCATTATCCAGCCGTATTACCGTGCTTTTCTACCTAGAATCACAAGGACTGGTTGAAATTGACCGGATTACATCGGTTATAACCTATTTTTAATGGATGAGCTGTTAATTCATAAGTCTATAAAAAAGAACTACTGTACTTAACGCAAAAAAATTTCATGTGGATATACGCAACAGATGAAGTCTACCCAAGAAGAGGAGAAAGACCCTGGCGGGTTTATACTTAACGATTTGTTAAAAGCACTTGGTATGCGTTGGGTTGAGATATATTTCAGAACTAGAGAACGAATGTACTATTACAATTCGCTTGAGAAAGCACCGTTTCATAACACGAGTATAGCCATACAGTATTCTAAAAACAATTACAATTTCCGATTATTGTATGGAATCCAGACCCCTAACAAAGTGTTTTCAGTGATGTATATGGTCAATATTGTTTACTCTCTCTACTTCACATGTGAAAAAGGTATTCTTATGAGAGTTTTTTGGAATTTTTCAGTAAAGGCGGTTCAAAGCAAATGGAGGAGATTGTAGACACCAATCGACCAGGGAGGAACTCCAGTAGGGGGGGGAGGGGAGTTAAACAGAAGATAGCGCAGTGCTGGAACATCCGTTCCTCTTCTCACTGTCCTCCTTAGATGATCTTTTTCCTTGTCTCATCTACCCTGTGAGCAGTCCAGCATACTCTCAAACACACAATTCTCTCCCTATTCCTCACTACATATACATGCATCTTACACACTACATAATCTTTTCAAAATTTGAAAGTGACACTTGCAAAATTTAGTCATACTTTATTCACAAATTCATAGTTGACATTTTTCAACAGTTAACTGCCTACTTAAATGAAGATAAGTGGTCGTTGTGCTCCAGGAACATCACAGTGATGTAGTCGAACCACCATGGCCGAGACCGAGACCGAAACACCCAAGACAAAGCAGAACAAAAGTCTCGAGACTGGTCTCGAGTCTTAACATTACTGAAATGTAGGCAATGACCTAACAACTTATTCTCGTATTCCAGAACTCGAATCTTCCGAATTCTATACCCTCTGGCTACTGCTTACAAGCCAAGCTCAAACTAAACACATCTGTGCTGTTTACCTATCTCCTAATCCTACTGATGATCCAAAATTCTTTGACTACCTCACTTCCAAACTAACTTACAACATTCTCTTTCGCTCTCCCGTTGATGAAATCTTTATTTTAGGAGATTTCAATGTTCACCACCACCTTTGGCTTTCCTCCCATTTCACAAACATCCCTGATGAACTAACTTACAACTTTTCTATCCTAAATGACCTAGAGCAGAGTGTATAGCACCCTATTCGTATCCTGAATCACCTTTGAGATAGGCCCAATATTCTGGATTTATTTCTTACCTCTCATCCTTCTTCTGACTCTGTCAAACTTTTTTCTTCGTTGGACTCCTCCCACCACAATTTTATATCTGTTTCCTGTCCTATCGTTCCAATTCGGCCTTTGGATCCTCCCAAGAGGAGTCGCATTTGGCACTTTGGCGCCGCAGATTGGGAGGCTATTAGGCTGTACTTCTGTGATTTTCCATGGAATGATTACTGCTTCCGTGGCCGCGCCCATTCCGAGTATAATGAGCGCACCATGGAGGTGATTCTCACAGGCATGTTGGCGTACATTCCATATTCTATTCCTACTACTAATGCAAGAAAACCTTGGTATAACTTCACGTGTTCTAATGCTATCCGCAACAGAGAGGAGGCTTTCAGAAGTACCGTCGCCATCGAACTCCTGACACTCACTCAGCTTATATTTCTCCCTAGAATCGTGCAAAATCTGTTCTTCGACTCGCCAAAAATTCTTTCATCCGACGAAATTGTGAAAATTTATCTAATTCTATTTCTTCTCACTCTTTCGGGCATCTAGCTAATAACCTCTTCAATAATTTTACTTCCTCCTCTTTCCTTCCTCTTTTCCATTCCGACGGCTCAGTTGCGGTCTCTTCCCGTGATAAAGCTGAATTCTTCACTCATATCTTCGCTTCCAACTCAGCTTTGGACGATTCCGGTGCTGTTCCCCTCCATCTCTTCCCCCCTCTGACTTTATATGTCAGAAATTAGAATCTCTTCGAAAAATGTTTTTCTACCCTATGTGGGCTCAACTCTAGGAAGGCGTACAGTTCTGATGATGTTCCTTCCGTTGTTCTTACGAACTGTGCTTCAGTGCTGACACCCTGCCTAGGCAAACTCTTTCATCTTTGTCTCTCATCTGGTACTTTTCCTTCCTTCTGGAAGTTCGTTTTCATTCAACCTGTCCCAAAGAAGGGTTATCGCTCTCAACCCGCCAACTATCCTCCAATTACTTTAATTTCTTGCTTTTCTAAAGCCTTTTAATTTATCCTTAATAGGAAAATTCTTAAACACCTTTCTTCTCACAATCTTTCAGATAGTCATTATGGTTTCCGCAAGTGATGCTCAACTGGCGTGATTTTTGTATATGTCTCTGACTCTTGGACGTCCTCCATTGGGGATTTCAGTGAAACTTTTGCTATTGCGCTAAACATATCGAAAGCTTTTGATAGAGTCTGGCACAAATCTTCAAATTCAAAACGGTCCTTCGGTTTTTATCCTTCTATCTGTGCCTTCATCTCTAATTTCCTTTCTGGGCGATGTATAGTTGCGGTTGTCGATGGCCACTGTTCTTCTAAGGTATCAACAGTGGTGTTCCTCAGGCTTCTCTCCTTTCACCCACTCTTTTCCTTTTATTTATTAATGATCTTTTAATTCGCACATCCTGTCCTATTCACTTCTATGCCGATGATTCCACTCTTCACTTCTCCACCCGCTTCCAAAAGCGTCCCTCTCAGCGGTCACTGCATGATTCGCGTAGGACGGCTATGGAGCAACTGACCTCTGTTCCTTCTACCATCTCTGATTGGGTCAGAGAAAACCTTGTGGCTTTCAATGCCTTAAAAACTCAGTTCCTCCATCTGTCTACGCGTCATATTCTTCAACACGACTACCCCTTTTCTTCAACAATACATAACTCAATCCTTTCTGTTCTCTTAACAGTCTTGGCGTTTCCTTTTCTCGTGATCTTTCCTGTAAAGATCACATATACTCACTTTCCAAAACGTGTAAGATGTTAGATGTGCTGTACCGCCTCCGCGGTTTTTTCACCCCCATTCAGTTATCTGTGTACAGGGGGTCTTGTCCGCCCCTGTATGACGTATGATTGTCATATATTGGGTGGCTGGACCTACAAAGCCGTACTTGACCGGGTGGAATCAGTCTTTTCTTCTCTTCAATTCCCCGCGTTTCTCTGACTGTCTTTAATCTCTCTCTTCTTCGCAATGTTGTCTTACTCTCTTTACTATCGCTAGTATAACAGACGTTTCTCTTCTGAACTCTCTTATTGCATGCCTCCTCCTTTAAGGAGAGCATGTACCACCAAACTTTCGACACTTTCTCATTCGTTTTCTGTCCAACTCTCTAACGGAAGAGTTAATTGGTATTTTCAATCTTTCATCTACCGAACCGCTTAACTCTGAATCCATCTTTTTCCTGCCTATGACTTCCAGTCTTTCAAACGCAGTGTGTCTCAGCATCTCGAAAACCCTGGACCTCGATTTTTTCTCTTCTTCTTCTATGGGAGTGGGTTTTTTTGCGGGATTCGGCCTTGACCCCTCCTTCCTGCATAAAAGAGAAGGGTTTAATTGTGTAAAGAAGAGATTGATAAGTGGAAGTGGTATTAGGAAGAATGGGAGGATAAAGGGATGGTGATCCCTTTAAGTAAAATGATATTTTTCTGTGTATATATATATATATATATATATATATATATATATATATATATATATATAACGTCATATTACGAACTTCACCAGCCACCAGTTAATAAATACGAACAACCAACTCAATAACAATTAAGTCTAAACTGTAAACAAATATTTGCCTGACGTCAAAGGATGAACTATTGTGCCCTCCGATAGCAAAATGAGTAATGGTAAGATTATTCAACGAAGATGATTTATGACGCATGCGAGGTAATGGCAACTCCACAAGCTAGAGGCTAGAAAAAAGTTTCAGATCTTTAGCACACAAACACACACACACATACATACATTTTTCACCGAGTACAGTATCTATAGTAAATCATTTATTTCCCTTGGAGAAAAGCTTACTATAGACGCAGACATATAAACAGAAATTAATCGACTTGAGAATTTACCCCTCAAGAACCTCTCAGCACTTTATGAGTTATATATCCTCCCTTATTTGAGAGTAAAGGGGTGATCAAACTATCCTAAACCCCTCATTTGTGGTTTCCACTCTTGACAGCGTACTTAATTGTGGGCGTGGCCTTAACAGCATGATCAGACGGGAAATCCCACTCAAACGCAGCATTACTATTATTATTTATTCTCTTCAGTAATCACTTTTCACAGCCTCAATGTCAGCTACCTCCAGTCAGGTAACACACGCACTTTTCACAGAGAGCAATCTTCAATACATGTGAGGAGCAATACAAATTTGACTGAAAACAATGAACACCTATAATACTATTTTTGCTCTTAATGCAAATTCATCTACTTCATTCGAGTTAAATATATTTTAGGAATAATAAATTATGAGCCTGTTTTCAGGTTTTCTACTTTGCTGTAAGTTCTCAATTTTCTGCATTTTAACGTAGATTTTGACAAGGGTAGGGCTATATGATAAAAATTCTTTAGCCAAATTTTCCACAGAGGTCATATGACCCGAATATTTTGGTATAATTTTCAGAAGATCTGTTATATGTTGTACACATTAAATAGACACTAAACTTTATTTGCTTTCATCTATAGTTTGCCGTTTAATTCTAGCTATACGGTGAGCTAATCACGTCACTTAATGCATTATTTCACTCTAACACACTTCGTTTCTTTAGGGAAGAATTTTTCTCAAGCTAATGTGAGGGTGTAAATTTAAAGTAACTTATGTAGGAATCTCAAAAATGTACTTGATGTGGTTTATATAAGAATAAATCAAATCTATGCAGGTTTCTCTAAGCTATTCCTGTTCAAAATAAGATTCAATCCATCCCAAACGCATACTCTGACTGTGTAGAAAACTTGTATTGTACAGGGTGTTTCAGGTCGACCCTAGAAATACCAAAATACCAAATATGAAATATCAAATACCACATGCAAACAAATTCTGCCAATTTCCATATTTCTGGGGTCGACCTGACACCATTTGGAATACATTGAACACAATACACACTTTTCACTGAGGACAGTCTTCTGTACGGAAAATACAGAGCCAAATTCAGTTGAATTCCTGAATTTATTAAAATACTTTTCTAAAAGTTTCTAGTATATTATTGACTGACTCACCAAACCTAGTGATAAATCTAAATTCTTGTTAATGACCACGACACAAGTTATACTTCCTAATAATTTCACAAACCATCTATGTCAGGTCATCTAATTAATATAAAGCTATTTAACAGAGCTATCAACGTAGGGTACATAACACAAATTTTCTATATACAGACTCCGCAAACCGTCTTGATAGAATCGCTCTCGAAAGATAGATATGAATACGCTATCAGGTTATTCGGCGGAAACACAGTAATCGGTCCCCTATTGATGTCAGCTGCTATTTGGCAACTCTCCTGACTCTGAGCAACTGTCGGGTGTACGAAATGTCTTCAGTGCTTGTTAAGCTCTTGTGAGAGGAGGGTGTCTCCACATGTTTTCGTGTTTATCCGCCCAGTGGATTTTGCTGTGTGGACTTTCGGCCCCCATATTTTTTTGTTCGCTTATTAATCATGCCTGGGACTAATATATCTGCAGAGGAGAAGGTCAGGATCCTCATTCTAATGGAAGAAAACGTGCATTTAGGTGAAATTGTGCGTCGTACCGGCCGCGGTATTGCCACCATCCACCACCGCCATCAAGAAAATGTGGGTATTTGATTTGGACTCTCAATACTTCCATAATCTCGCATCATCTATGCCAAAACGTTTGGAAATGGTCATCAGGAACAAGGGTTGGACAACGAAGTACTAATTGAAGGGTAAGTGCATGCCAGTCTTTGTTCATGTTGTTCATTTTAGTTGTTGTTCACAATAAACGTAACCGGAAAGGTGGTCTGTCAAGACTTTTTGCTGAGTCTGTACCTTGTCTACAAATTTATAAACTCTTATTCACTAATGAAAGTGAAATTTTTTTTCCTAAAACTAATAAACTACTGATTACCAATTCATATGGCAAGTGACACCAAAAATATATTACTCCATGACCAATTTGACCAAACCTGAAAACTTTTGAAATTAGTGTCCTTTAATATTCTTTAAAGGTGTTAACAAAGTTTTTTTATGTTAGCTATGCTTATTTGGTTTCACAACAAGCTTCATCAACACACTTTAATAAGTGATGGTTGACTACCTCTAAATCTATCAAACCTTCATATATCCAGTGGACTTTTATAAATTCCTATCAATATTTCTTGCTGGATTCGTTTTACTGTACTTTTTACTCTTCCTAACCAAGCTATAAGTTATTTCCTGATCACCTGTAATTTTCTAAAGCTTCATAGCTGCTAATGATTGTCAATTCTCTGAATACTGTTTCTTATTTTTAATCAGTTTAACTATGTATTGCAACGCTTAAATTATAAATTTTTTTTTAAGGAACAGAATTTTGTAAAATATTACTTTCAGTTAGACAATAAGGAAATGTATTTGACAGTCAATATGAAAATTCTCTATATAACTCAGTTAGCAACAATAATTTATATTAAAAGAAAAAGAAATATTAATGCTTTATTAAGCCTATTTAACCAATTATTATTGTAATTATTAATAATGCGGCAGTGCCGTTATCTATCTAACTCAGGCAACTGTAATTTTTTATTTCTGCTGCAGTATCTGATTAGTGTTTTCCTTCATTTTCATCTTTATTTTTTTATTAAGTCTTCCTTTTTTACGCAGCTGGAACCATTGCTGTATCCTGTATCATATATTTATTGCCCTAATAATGAAATAAGTTAAAAAAGAAAAAAGTTCACAAAACGGCCCTTCCATATTTTTTCTCAGTCTCAATCTGTTTCAGGAACCCCATTGTTAATTAGTTTTAAGATACAGCCTTAATACTACAGTTATTCCACCTGATTAACAATCCAAGATTATAAAAGTTGTCATCGATCAATTTATACATGAATGTGTTCGTCCATCTCACGCTTTTTAAATCTTTGGGTTTTAATTGCTCCTTCAAAAATTCAGTCTCTGTATGAAAATAAAAACCCACTCTAATAGACAGAGTTTATTTCCACAACAGTTTCGACGCCCACTGTACTTAATGAAAATGCCCTTCCGGTGTCGGGAGAATGGGATCGAACCTAGGTGCGAATTTCTTAACGGTCGGTCCCTGGACTGTTTTTCCCTCTTGTTTTGGTTCATTCGTTTTTATGTATCCGCCCGAGGAGGATGCCATTGGGCGTCGAAACTGTTGTGGAAATAAACTCTGTCTATTAGAGTGGGTTTTTATTTTCAAATTTTGACCTTCACGTAGAAAAAAGTGGAGTTTTTTGCATTCAGTCTCTGAATTTCTTTTGAAGGTGTCCGAGATTGTAAAAATCTGGCAATTCTTTGGGAGATTTATTTACTAAAAATATATATAAAACAACGAATTTGCATATGTATAGGTATGTATATATACTGTACCTTCGTTTAACCTTTGTCATACATATACAGGGTGAGTCAAAAGTCTGGAAACATAGGAACTATGCTTTTCAATGGAAATATATATGTATATTTGCATTGAAAAGCATAGTTCCTGTTTCCAGACTTTTGACACACACACACACATATATATATATATATATGCGTTTGTGTATACAAGTTTATATACTTACATTCACGAAAACCTTCATACAGAAACCGAATAAACATCTTTTTCCTTTAGAGGGCAATACAGTTTTTGACACTTTCCGATCAGAAAAGAGAGTCGGCGGCATTCGCATTTACACATAAAAAATACCATAAAATGTACAAAAATTCAACCACTCTGTAGTAGTACAAACCCACATTAAAACATGTGCTGTAAACCTTACCTTTGACAAAACCTCTCTCAACATACTGACAATATACAGACCACCTAACGGTAGTGCAAATAACTACATTAATACCTTGCAAGATCAGATAGGACATCAATCCATAAAGAGCTCACGCTCTTTCATCCTCGGGGACTTTAATATAGACTTAATGAAAATAAGGACAGAAAACAAAGCATTATCAGCTTAATAAATTCAAAACGAAATTAAGCGAAACAGATTTCGACTTCATTGGCAACCCCGCATACAGACAAACACCAAATTCGAAAAGTTTCAGGAATCCCTTTGGCATGCTTATAATGAATCCTGCCTCATCATTGAAAAAAATATTCCTCCGGTTCGAATCAACAATTCATGGTTAACTCCAGGTCTAAAGACATCTATTAAACAAAAACCATCTATAATGTGAAGAGAAGTCTACTCCCAAAGGAAGTCTACACTCACTATAGTAAACTAAATTCATTAGTATACAAAGCTAAAGTCAATTACTATCATATAAACATAAATTGGAAGAATAGAAATACGATCACAAACAATACTGGAACCTCATTAACAAAACGATTAGTATAAATTAACAAAACCCTCTATCCCAGAAAATCTATTAGTAAATAATGAGCCCATAACTGACAAAATAAATATTTTAAATACTTTCAACCATTATTTCACCGAAGTGGGAGTCAGTCAACCTTACTTCCAAAATATCATCTACTGTACAGTCTTTCGATATGTACATTTACGCTCATTATTCGTAGGACACTCTTGAGAACAGGCAGCGATACCTGGCATATAATTTTTGTGTGTACTACAAACGGTTGTAACATTTCATGAATGAATTGGAGTGAGCGAGCGCTGATTGGTTGGTTGACTCATTGCCAAGTGTTTTCAAAACAATTATTTCCATTCATCACTCTGGTTTACATATATAGTGGCCTACACATCACCAATTTGAAAGTAGGCCTACTATAATTTATGAATTAAATTGAAAGGAATAATGAGGGTCACCTGTTGGGGCACAGCCCAAACAAACAATATTTAATAAGGAGAGAGAAATTACTTTGTTGTTTTGTGTTTTATTAGAAAAATAAATTAATTATTTGTTTACAGTGATTAACAATTTTCTATACAGTAATTGTGTTATCTTACAATGACTGATTCTTAGCAATGAGAAGTGGTGTATACAGTATAAGCGTTAAGTGAATATAATAATTACAAGAAACACTAACTCAGGTAGGCTAAGATAATATGCGGCAGTGAACGTACAATAATAAGTACTTAAGCCCAATAATAACTGAGGGAATGAAAGTACGGTGTTGGTACAGTAAACGGATTAGGCAAGTAAAATAAATACATAAATGAGCAAATAAACAAGCGGATACAAATACTGCAAGATAATTGAATACGATAAAATAATTGAACAGGCCTAACGCAGTCGTAATGGGAGAGTTAGCGGGTTGTTTGGGAACACTTGAAGATAGCCTATTCGCTAGGCTGAGGTTCAGGGCTGCCAAGATGGCGGAGAAGCCGGGTTAAATCCCGGGGGCCCGGACCTCTAGGGGGCCATGAAAGAGGGGGGGATAAAATCTAAAATTATTAACAAAGCAATTGATTAAATAACAGAGGAAATATAATTAATCAACATACATTTTAGGGAGATTATTATAGTCAAACTGAAGCAGATAAAATATTATCTGCGGTCCACCAGTGCCCAAGACCGACTGACAGATCTGGGAACCTTTGTAATTGAAAGCCAGTTAGGCCGTACTTTAAATTTCATCAGAATCATTTACCACTTTGTTGGAGAGAAGGCGAAGAAAGTACACTTCTAATTATGAAAATCTTGCAGCAAAAAATTGTCTTGCCTGCATGGACTGCAGTAGTATAGCCGCAAAAGGGGAGAGTGCAGGAATGTTGCAGGTTATTATGTAATGTTGCAAAGGGGGGTGGGGGTTGTTGCAAAGGCGGGTGGGGGTTGTTGCAAAGGGGGTGGGGGTTGGTGCAAAGGGGTGTTGTTGCAAAGGGGGGTGGGTGTTGTTGCAAAGGGGGGGGGGGAAAACTTGGAGGCGGCGTTATCCCCCAAGAGAAAGGAGGAGGAGAGAAAGGAGGAGAGGTGTTCACCTGGCAGGAGCCAAGTGCAAATTAAGACTTCAGCCGAGTTGGCGTTGTTTTATAGGCTCCTAATCAGCCAGAATCAGCCAGTTGGCTGAGCCAAGGTGAGAGAGACGCCTGAAGGAGAGAGAGAGAGAGAGAGAGACAGCTGAAGGAGAGAGAGCTGAAGAAGAGAGAGATGCCTGTAGGAGGGAGAGACGCCTGAAGGAGAGAGGATAGGTACACATGCAGGAGGTACACATGCTGGAGGTACACACACATACGCACACATGCAGGAGTACACATGCAGTAGGTACACATGCTGGAGGTACACACATACGCACACATGCAGGAGTACACATGCTGGATGTACACATGCAGTACACATGCTGGAGGCAAACATGCAGGAGAGAGAGAGAGAGACACCTGAAGGAGGAAGATACATGCAGGAGAGAGAGAGAGAGAGAGACACCTGAAGGAGGGAGAGAGACACCTGAAGGACAGAGTGGAGTTCTCCCCCAATTTATTTTCGTTTCCCTAACCTAAGAGGCCACTAAGGGGTTTACCAAAGGGCCAGAAATAGAAGGAGCAGAGCTCCTTACTCGGCCGGAGTCGAGGGGGAATGGTTCTTCACCAGCTTCGCGATCTTTTATAATCCTCTATTCTGGCTGAGTTGCCAGATAGCGCAAGGTATTCCAGATAGCGCCATGTGTCCCATTAATCGTGTAACACATATATGACGGCTGTTATTCCAAATGTACTTGTATATATAATAAACTAATGAACCATATAAAATACCACAATATATATTTATATGGTTATTCAAGATTCAACCGTATAAAATAACACAAGCGCCTCTTTCATTACGCTTTAATAGAATTAACAAAGTTACCCTATTTCGTTAGACAGAAAACGAATTTTTATAAGGGTTACCCAACGAATTATGAGAGCATCACCGAATTAAAACTTTTATGGGTAACTATATCGACATAAGCTTATTATTGTAACGTTTGTTCCCAATATAAATTTTCCTAAATAACAGTAAAACCAATTAATTTAATTATGAAACTTCATTTAAATAATTTACGATACAATTCCAACAAACGAGATGAAAACTTATGAAACATATAGCCTCATTCCTGCGACGAAAAAATGAAAAAATGACGAAAAATAAAGAAATTATTCATTTGGAATTGCCCAAGCCACTATAGCGGGGTCGGAGAATATCTGTTCTTTTAAACATCTTATTTCTGCTTATTAAATAACTTTTTAGACACTTGATTTTTATTATAAATATTTAAGTCACGAATAACAGTGGGAAAAACGTCCGGAAAAGAAAATTATGAAACATCTCCTTCCAGACCACTCTTGATATATATATATAATATATATATATAATAAACAACTCATGCACACACACACATACACACACACACACACACACACGATGAAAGGCAGAAACTAAATCAGTTCGAATCGTGTCCCTAGAGACCTTTTTCGTTCGAATCGTGTCCCTAGAGACCTTGTTCGAGCAGAAACCACCACAGACTCCAGATATTAATTTTATCATTGTTATTACTTCTACAAATATTTACGCGTATTTTGTATGGTGTCATATAGAAATATAATGATGAGATGCTTTTTTAAAATATAATTTGAAGCCAATTAAATTCTACTTATTAATAAATAACTTTTTACACACAAACTACATCTTAACTGCAAACACCTTGCACATCAATTCTTATTATCATTATTATTATTATTTCTACAATGAAACGGGGTCGGGCCGAAGATCGGGTGAGAGATCTCCCCCCCCAATATATATATACATATATATATTATATATATATATATATATATATATATATATATATATAAATTGAATTTACCGTGGTACACCATGTTTGGCAAACGCTTTAGTGGTGCAAGCCTCATTTACTGATGCATATTATATCTATCGGGCAAATAACTTTTAATTCAGTCACTGATTGACCCTCTAATACCGCAACAGCACAAATTATTGAGTAGAATGTTGTGTTCTATTACATCAAACAACTTACTCATACCCACTGCCATAATTTTCTTTTATCATAACTCAGCCGAGCAACTACGTTAAGCGACGTTGGATCTGAGTGGTAGTTGGATGGGGAGTCATCCACCGCAGCAGATAATTTACATTCGATAAATGTAATGAAATAATTAAATAAAATATGCATTTATTTTTATATCACGGATGGAGTCGATGTAGACAATGCAGGTCCTGAGCTTAAATTAACTAAAACCATAACAATACAAATTATTTCAATAGAATATTATGGTCTATTACATTATTACACCTTGCCCAGATCCATTACCAATAACCTCAATTTAGTAATAATAACAATTATCTCTCATACACTATATATATATATATATATATATATATATATATATATATATATATATATATATATAGAAAGAGAGCGAGAGTTTTGTTCAAATAAAGGATTCAATTTATAATGAAAAGGTACGACTTGGGATGTCATTCGATTACTGAGAGTTATTAGCAATGAAGTTCAGTAGAGATTACCCCATAGGACACGTAGGGTGCCCATTTATCTGCCAACCACTTTCTTTTATTATGTGTAATGACCACCTTAGACCTACAGTTTAACGTGGAACCATCAACAGCCCAGCGTCTTAACCACTAGGACACATAGGGTGCCCATTTATCTGCCAACCACTTTCTTTTATTATGTGGAATGACCACCTTAGACCTACAGTTTAACGTGGAACCATCAACACCCCAGCGTCTTAACCACTAGGACACGTAGGGTGCCCATTTATCTGCCAACCACTTTATTTTATTATGTGTAATGACCACCTTAGACCTACAGTTTAACTCCGAACCATCAACAGCCCAGCGTCTTAACCACTAGGACACGTAGGGTGCCCATTTATCTGCCAACCACTTTATTTTATTATGTGTAATGACCACCTTAGACCTACAGTTTAACGTTGAAACCGAATGTTATTTTTAAAATATAATTATGATATATTTCTTTATACCCTCTCGATTACATTAGTGACTAATGATGCGGGAAATTGAGTAAATGGAAATATTATTTTCTCGAAAACTATGGGTGATAGAAAACTTCTGAAACCATATTTGGAATCAATATCAAAAGTTCTATACGAATCACCAAATAATTTTCAAAGGAGAATAAGAGCATTAATTCTATTAGTGAAAATATAAAGATGCAATTACTCCTCCGTACCCGTTATAGCGGAATGGTACACGTCATAGCTCCACCCAGCTACATCGGCAGCCAATCACGACGAACATCTGGTCTTTTGGGCGGAGCTTGAACTATCTGTGAAGTGTAAAAGGCTCTTTATTTCAAGAAATCGATTCGGGACAATGCTCTTTTTACAATATCAATGCCCAAGTCTTCTTCATTTGACCAATAATATCCTTCAGAGGGCAATCGATGGTATCCTGTGAATAACAGTATTCCAAAAAATTGCTTTCATTTCATCCATGGACACAGTAATACAGCACTGAATAGAAGCTAATTATAAAAGAAAATGGGCTTTTGGTACAACTTGCATAATTATGATAGAGTCCTAGTCCAAACGTATTTGTCACACAGTTTACAAATTAGTTGACAAATTTATGAAAAAGTGTGTGGAAACCATTCATGTGCAAAAGTCTTAGTTTGATAAAATATGGTAAATGTGGTACACAGTAGCTCTTTAGTTAATTTCAAGAAAAATTTAGACACTTTCATGAGTGAAAGAGATAGTTTGTAGATTTTATATCGTGTATATCCTTAGTTTCAGTTTTGTAGGCTCTTTTGGTGGATGTAAATAGTTGTATATTAATTAGCTAGTTTGAGGGTCTTCCGGAACGCTTCTTGTGGACATTCTGAACAGTTCCATCGGCTTCAAACTTATCTCTAATTCGAGTGATGGTAAGTCGCGTTGGTGGATCTGTTTGTCTCGTCATGATATACATTAATATAGTGATAAAAATACTTAAGATTGTCCATGATCACGAGATTCACATTTTCAGTCGTAGGGTATGAGTAATCGACATGGTGTAGCATGACGTAATGCCGCTTGTCACACCACCCATCCGCAAGACTCATTATCCATACCTGCTGCTTCTCTTCTGCACGCGTTGTTTCTTTTACTTTACGGTATATGTGAGACTTTATAAAGTTTAGCTCTGCAGCATACTTCAGCACATCGTCAGTGCAACGAAAGCCTTCAATGGTCTCACCAGAACATCCGTAGAGTATTTGTACATCTTGGAACTTCACACAATCCAATGTGGTTTTAAAAGAGGCATAGGAGGGGGAATAGGAAGTTTTTCGGTATCCACCACATCCTGGCACTTTGCTGAATACCATTTCAAACGTTGTACAAGCAATATTAAAGGTAGCCATTTGAATACACGTCTGATTTTTCTTCTGAATACACGTCTGATCTCTCGGTCTTACTGCAGTCGACTGACCACGCAGGGAATCACAGATAGAGATAGCATGACTCACGGTCTTACAGTGGGCGGAGCTTAGAATTTTCGCCTGTGCACACACAAAGGAGAAAGTGAAACGCTAATTGAAACATGAGTTATTTAATAAACGAGATATTCAGTTAACACAAGAAATAACAGAAAACACAAGAAAAAACAAATGCTTAGATTTGGTGATCACAAACAACAGAAACCTAAAGAAACCTGTACTCGATATGAAGGGCTTTCATATCGTTCAGTACTATTTTTGTTCCCACTTTACAACCTGATGGTAAGTCATCTTTAAATACGTCTAGAATACAATCAAAAGCACGCACAAAGAGTTCATCGTTAGTTACATTATTAAACACAAGTTTATAAACACGCTTTTCCAATCGAGGGTTTATTTCTACCGACCCGAGCTTTTCAATCGTGAACACGTCTTCACTCAACATAGCGGCAATTGAAATAATCTAAATCGTTACGACAACTGCGTTATATAAAGAAATAGTTCTTCAGGATAATTTTCACGAACTAGGCATATTTTATAATGTTTTACTAAACATCTTCACACACCGGCGCACTATTTGAGAGGAACATATGCTCATATTTTTCCTTTCTGCCCGTCAAACGATACTCATCTCTAAAGTCTGTTAAAAACTCACGCAGGACACTAGCCACAACCTCACTACGAACCTCGTCATGATATACATTAATATAGTGATAAAAATACTTAAGATTGTCCATGATCACGAGATTCACATTTTCAGTCGTAGGGTATGAGTAATCGACATGGTGTAGCATGACGTAATGCCGCTTGTCACACCACCCATCCGCAAGACTCATTATCCATACCTGCTGCTTCTCTTCTGCACGCGTTGTTTCTTTTACTTTAGACTTTATAAAGTTTAGATCTGCAGCATACTTCAGCACATCGTCAGTGCAACGAAAGCCTTCAATGGTCTCACCAGAACATCCGTAGAGTATTTGTACATCTTGGAACTTCACACAATCCAATGTGGTTTTAAAAGAGGCATAGGAGGGGGGGAATAGGAAGTTTTTCGGTATCCACCACATCCTGGCACTTTGCTGAATACCATTTCATAAACGTTGTACAAACAATATTAAAGGTAGCCATTTGAATACACGTCTGATTTTTCTTCTGAATACACGTCTGATCTCTCGGTCTTACTGCAGTCGACTGATCACGCAGGGAATCACAGATAGCAACATGACTCACGGTCTTACAGTGGGCGGAGCTTAGAATTTTCGCCTGTGCACACACAAAGGAGAAAGTGAAACGCTAATTGAAACATGAGTTATTTAATAAACGTGATATTCAGTTAACACAAGAAATAACAGAAAACACAAGAAAAAACAAATGCTTAGATTTGGTGATCACAAACAACAGAAACCTAATACTTTAAAGAAAGCATTCTATTAAATACTTTTAGCCTATGTTCACGAATTAATACCGGTTTTAAAATAGATTCGACAAGAAGACCGGCTGGACTGATTTTATAGAAATTCAAGGATTCCAAGTTGATCACGAGAGAAGTTATGTAGTCATCTTCCATGCTGCAAAATCTCGTCGTTAGCCTGCCTGCTCAGAGCACCGACAAGAGGTAAAATCGAATCCACATCAACACAAAATTTTAGTCGCTAAAATAACAGCCTGAGTATTGTTCATGTTCTAAATTATCTTTGATTCGTTTTGATAAAATTGAGTAAACTGCAGCCTTTGTTTCCTGATCAGAAACTCTCCGTCTTTTTCTGGTATGGTGCAAGGCTTCGTTGCAACCATATTCACTGCACGAGTCTACTTCACAGTCGTTGCCTTCTAATCTAGATTTACACTCTTCACTAATGCATTCGATGGGTGAATAATCATCTTGGTTGATATTATTGACACCACATTCGAGAGGGCTCACTGGGGTAACGGACACTTCAGGTAATGGCGCGGACGCTTGAGGTGGGTCGGGGACAATCTCCTCAGGTTGCCCTTGTGGCGGGGCAAATATTGTGTGGGGGTAATTATGTGTTGCTTCTAAGTAAACAAAACGGGCCTTATGTAACACAGTGGCAATTAATAATGATTTATGCAAAGATGCACCAGCTCTTCTGGAACGTCTGGATGCAATTTTACCGAGCGATATATTTATCAACTTGTATGCTTCAAACCCGTTTGGAACGTCAGATATCATGTTCACCACCTAGGAATTGGTCAAGGCACAGAGAGCTAACTAACACGACTCTATCCTCTATTACCAATCTTGTAATGAGTTAAAGTGAAAGTTTCGCCTGCCTTTATACAATGTCGTTCTGACGTCGTTATCAAGCTCCACACAGGGAATTTCCAGGAAGTAACATGAATCACGTTGCTGTTCTTTCACCTGTACACCACCACACACACACACACCACACACACACACACACACACACAAAGGAGAAAGTGATACGTTGGTTGAAACATGATTTATTTAATAAAATAAATATTCAAGCTATATATATATATATATATTTACAAACACGTGTAATAAATAAGTTAACAACAGACATCAATGATTATATTCAAGACATATTTACAAACGTGTGATAAATAAGTTAACAATGAATTTCTGTAACCCGAGAGACGACGGACGGAGTCATTACAAGCGGCGGAGCCGAGCTTGTAATGACTCCGTCCGTCGTCTCTCGGGTTACATAATTCATTTGTTAACTTGTTTATTACACATGTTTTTAATATATGTCTTGAATATAATCATTGATGTGTCTGTTGTTAACTTATTTATTACACGTGTTTGTATATATATATATATATATATAGCTTGAATATTTTTTTATTAAATAAATCATGTTTCAACCAACGTATCACTTTCTCCTTTGTGTGTGTGTGTGTGTGTGTGTGTGTGTGGTGGTGTGTGTGTGGTGTGTACAGGTGAAAGAACAGCAACGTGATTCATGTTACTTCCTGGAAATTCCCTGTGTGGAGCTTGATAACGACGTCAGAACGACATTGTATAAAGGCAGGCGAAACTTTCACTTTAACTCATTACAAGATTGGTAATAGAGGATAGAGTCGTGTTAGTTAGCTCTCTGTGCCTTGACCAATTCCTAGGTGGTGAACATGATATCTGACGTTCCAAACGGGTTTGAAGCATACAAGTTGATAAATATATCGCTCGGTAAAATTGCATCCAGACGTTCCAGAAGAGCTGGTGCATCTTTGCATAAATCATTATTAATTGCCACTGTGTTACATAAGGCCCGTTTTGTTTACTTAGAAGCAACACATAATTACCCCCACACAATATTTGCCCCGCCACAAGGGCAACCTGAGGAGATTGTCCCCGACCCACCTCAAGCGTCCGCGCCATTACCTGAAGTGTCCGTTACCCCAGTGAGCCCTCTCGAATGTGGTGTCAATAATATCAACCAAGATGATTATTCACCCATCGAATGCATTAGTGAAGAGTGTAAATCTAGATTAGAAGGCAACGACTGTGAAGTAGACTCGTGCAGTGAATATGGTTGCAACGAAGCCTTGCACCATACCAGAAAAAGACGGAGAGTTTCTGATCAGGAAACAAAGGCTGCAGTTTACTCAATTTTATCAAAACGAATCAAAGATAATTTAGAACATGAACAATACTCAGGCTGTTATTTTAGCGACTAAAATTTTGTGTTGATGTGGATTCGATTTTACCTCTTGTCGGTGCTCTGAGCAGGCAGGCTAACGACGAGATTTTGCAGCATGGAAGATGACTACATAACTTCTCTCGTGATCAACTTGGAATCCTTGAATTTCTATAAAATCAGTCCAGCCGGTCTTCTTGTCGAATCTATTTTAAAACCGGTATTAATTCGTGAACATAGGCTAAAAGTATTTAATAGAATGCTTTCTTTAAAGTATTAGGTTTCTGTTGTTTGTGATCACCAAATCTAAGCATTTGTTTTTTCTTGTGTTTTCTGTTATTTCTTGTGTTAACTGAATATCACGTTTATTAAATAACTCATGTTTCAATTAGCGTTTCACTTTCTCCTTTGTGTGTGCACAGGCGAAAATTCTAAGCTCCGCCCACTGTAAGACCGTGAGTCATGTTGCTATCTGTGATTCCCTGCGTGATCAGTCGACTGCAGTAAGACCGAGAGATCAGACGTGTATTCAGAAGAAAAATCAGACGTGTATTCAAATGGCTACCTTTAATATTGTTTGTACAACGTTTATGAAATGGTATTCAGCAAAGTGCCAGGATGTGGTGGATACCGAAAAACTTCCTATTCCCCCCTCCTATGCCTCTTTTAAAACCACATTGGATTGTGTGAAGTTCCAAGATGTACAAATACTCTACGGATGTTCTGGTGAGACCATTGAAGGCTTTCGTTGCACTGACGATGTGCTGAAGTATGCTGCAGATCTAAACTTTATAAAGTCTAAAGTAAAAGAAACAACGCGTGCAGAAGAGAAGCAGCAGGTATGGATAATGAGTCTTGCGGATGGGTGGTGTGACAAGCGGCATTACGTCATGCTACACCATGTCGATTACTCATACCCTACGACTGAAAATGTGAATCTCGTGATCATGGACAATCTTAAGTATTTTTATCACTATATTAATGTATATCATGACGAGGACAAACAGATCCACCAACGCGACTTACCATCACTCGAATTAGAGATAAGTTTGAAGCCGATGGAACTGTTCAGAATGTCCACAAGAAGCGTTCCGGAAGACCCTCAAACTAGCTAATTAATATACAACTATTTACATCCACCAAAAGAGCCTACAAAACTGAAACTAAGGATATACACGATATAAAATCTACAAACTATCTCTTTCACTCATGAAAGTGTCTAAATTTTTCTTGAAATTAACTAAAGAGCTACTGTGTACCACATTTACCATATTTTATCAAACTAAGACTTTTGCACATGAATGGTTTCCACACACTTTTTTCATAAATTTGTCAACTAATTTGTAAACTGTGTGACAAATACGTTTGGACTAGGACTCTATCATAATTATGCAAGTTGTACCAAAAGCCCATTTTCTTTTATAATTAGCTTCTATTCAGTGCTGTATTACTGTGTCCATGGATGAAATGAAAGCAATTTTTTGGAATACTGTTATTCACAGGATACCATCGATTGCCCTCTGAAGGATATTATTGGTCAAATGAAGAAGACTTGGGCATTGATATTGTAAAAAGAGCATTGTCCCGAATCGATTTCTTGAAATAAAGAGCCTTTTACACTTCACAGATAGTTCAAGCTCCGCCCAAAAGACCAGATGTTCGTCGTGATTGGCTGCCGATGTAGCTGGGTGGAGCTATGACGTGTACCATTCCGCTATAACGGGTACGGACGAGTAATTGCATCTTTATATTTTCACTAATAGAATTAATGCTCTTATTCTCCTTTGAAAATTATTTGGTGATTCGTATAGAACTTTTGATATTGATTCCAAATATGGTTTCAGAAGTTTTCTATCACCCATAGTTTTCGAGAAAATAATATTTCCATTTACTCAATTTCCCGCATCATTAGTCACTAATGTAATCGAGAGGGTATAAAGAAATATATCATAATTATATTTTAAAAATAACATTCGGTTTCAACGTTAAACTGTAGGTCTAAGGTGGTCATTACACATAATAAAATAAAGTGGTTGGCAGATAAATGGGCACCCTACGTGTCCTAGTGGTTAAGACGCTGGGCTGTTGATGGTTCGGAGTTAAACTGTAGGTCTAAGGTGGTCATTACACATAATAAAATAAAGTGGTTGGCAGATAAATGGGCACCCTACGTGTCCTAGTGGTTAAGACGCTGGGGGTGTTGATGGTTCCACGTTAAACTGTAGGTCTAAGGTGGTCATTCCACATAATAAAAGAAAGTGGTTGGCAGATAAATGGGCACCCTATGTGTCCTAGTGGTTAAGACGCTGGGCTGTTGATGGTTCCACGTTAAACTGTAGGTCTAAGGTGGTCATTACACATAATAAAAGAAAGTGGTTGGCAGATAAATGGGCACCCTACGTGTCCTATGGGGTAATCTCTACTGAACTTCATTGCTAATAACTCTCAGTAATCGAATGACATCCCAAGTCGTACCTTTTCATTATAAATTGAATCCTTTATTTGAACAAAACTCTCGCTCTCTATATATATATATATATAGTGTATGAGAGATAATTGTTATTATTACTAAATTGAGGTTATTGGTAATGGATCTGGGCAAGGTGTAATAATGTAATAGACCATAATATTCTATTGAAATAATTTGTATTGTTATGGTTTTAGATAATTTAAGCTCAGGACCTGCATTGTCTACATCGACTCCATCCGTGATATAAAAATAAATGCATATTTTATTTAATTATTTCATTACATTTATCGAATGTAAATTATCTGCTGCGGTGGATGACTCCCCATCCAACTACCACTCAGATCCAACGTCGCTTAACGTAGTTGCTCGGCTGAGTTATGATAAAAGAAAATTATGGCAGTGGGTATGAGTAAGTTGTTTGATGTAATAGAACACAACATTCTACTCAATAATTTGTGCTGTTGCGGTATTAGAGGGTCAATCAGTGACTGAATTAAAAGTTATTTGCCCGATAGATATAATATGCATCAGTAAATGAGGCTTGCACCACTAAAGCGTTTGCCAAACATGGTGTACCACGGTAAATTCAATTATAATATATATAATATATATATATTGGGGGGGGAGATCTCTCACCCGTTCTTCGGCCCGACCCCGTTTCATTGTAGAAATAATAATAATAATGATAATAAGAATTGATGTGCAAGGTGTTTGCAGTTAAGATGTAGTTTGTGTGTAAAAAGTTATTTATTAATAAGTAGAATTTAATTGGCTTCAAATTATATTTTAAAAAAGCATCTCATCATTATATTTCTATATGACACCATACAAAATACGCGTAAATATTTGTAGAAGTAATAATAATGATAAAATTAATATCTGGAGTCTGTGGTGGTTTCTGCTCGAACAAGGTCTCTAGGGACACGATTCGAACGAAAAAGGTCTCTAGGGACACGATTCGAACTGATTTAGTTTCTGCCTTTCATCGTGTGTGTGTGTGTGTGTGTGTGTGTGTGTGTGTGTGCATGAGTTGTTTATTATATATATATATATATATATATATCAAGAGTGGTCTGGAAGGAGATGTTTCATAATTTCTTTTCCGGACGTTTTTCCCACTGTTATTCGTGACTTAAATATTTATAATAAAAATCAAGTGTCTAAAAAGTTATTTAATAAGCAGAAATAAGATGTTTAAAAGAACAGATATTCTCCGACCCCGCTATAGTGGCTTGGGCAATTCCAAATGAATAATTTCTTTATTTTTCGTCATTTTTTCATTTTTTCGTCGCAGGAATGAGGCTATATGTTTCATAAGTTTTCATTCGTTTGTTGGAATTGTATCGTAAATTATTTAAATGAAGTTTCATAATTAAATTAATTGGTTTTACTGTTATTTAGGAAAATTTATATGGGAACAAACGTTACAATAATAAGCTTATGTCGATATAGTTACCCATAAAAGTTTTAATCCGGTGATGCTCTCATAATTCGTTGGGTAACCCTTATAAAAATTCGTTTTCTGTCTAACGAAATAGGGTAACTTTGTTAATTCTATTAAAGCGTAATGAAAGAGGCGCTTGTGTTATTTTATACTGTTGAATCTTGAATAACCATATAAATATATATTGTGGTATTTTATATGGTTCATTAGTTTATTATATATACAAATACATTTGGAATAACAGCCGTCATATATGTGTTACACGATTAATGGGACACATGGCGCTATCTGGAATACCTTGCGCTATCTGGCAACTCAGCCAGAATAGAGGATTATAAAAGATCGCGAAGCTGGTGAAGAACCATTCCCCCTCGGCTCCGGCCGAGTAAGGAGCTCTGCTCCTTCTATTTCTGGCCCTTTGGTAAACCCCTTAGTGGCCTCTTAGGTTAGGGAAACGAAAATAAATGGGGGAGAACTCCACTCTGTCCTTCAGGTGTCTCTCTCCCTCCTTCACGTGTCTCTCTCTCTCTCTCTCTCCTGCATGTATCTTCCTCCTTCAGGTGTCTCTCTCTCTCTTCTCTCCTGCATGTTTGCCTCCAGCATGTGTACTGCATGTGTACATCCAACATGTGTACTCCTGCATGTGTGCGTATGTGTGTACCTCCAGCATGTGTACCTACTGCATGTGTACTCCTGCATGTGTGCGTATGTGTGTGTACCTCCAGCATGTGTACCTCCTGCATGTGTACCTATCCTCTCTCCTTCAGGCGTCTCTCCCTCCTACAGGCATCTCTCTCTTCTTCAGCTCTCTCTTCAGCTGTCTCTCTCTCTCTCTCTCTCTCCTTCAGGCGTCTCTCTCACCTTGGCTCAGCCAACTGGCTGATTCAGCCAACTGGCTGATTCTGGCTGATTAGGAGCCTATAAAACAACGCCAACTCGGCTGAAGTCTTAATGTGCACTTGGCTCCTGCCAGGTGAACACCTCTCCTCCTTTCTCTCCTCCTCCTCCTTTCTCTTGGGGGATAACGCCGCCTCCAAGTTTCCCCCCACCCCCCTTTGCAACAACCCCCCTTTGCAACAACCCCCACCCCCTTTGCAACAACCCCCAACCCCCTTCGCAACAACCCCACCCCCTTTGCAACAACCCCCACCCCCCTTTGCAACATTACATAATAACCTTCAACATTCCTGCACTCTCCCCTTTTGCGGCTATACTACTGACTGGTACTGCAGTTGTAAATTGTATGGTGATAGAATTAATATAATTGATTCGAAAAATAAAATGGTCATTTTCTTCTCAGTTGTTTATTCATACTGTATGTTTTGAATAGTGACTTGGACATATAATCAGTTTGCTTGTTATGTACACAAAAACATTCATAATAAAATACTGATTAAACAGGGGGGCCCATATACCAATCCTTCCCCGAGGCCCGTGGCAGCTCTCGCCGGCCCTGCTGAGGTTACACTACGTAGGCTACGCGGGAGTTGCTTAACACGAAGACAAAGGTAGGTTTGTTGCTTCCGAGAAGGTTTACGGACCTGGGCTTCGATGTAGATGGATCTGAAGGCGGACTGGCATTACCGGCGAGAAGATGAGTGTTGAGGGCCGGTTGAGACTTGTTGAAAAGGGACCAGCGGAAATCCTGCAGCAGTGATGTTGCTTCTTGCTGGATGAAATTGTAGAGGGCCCTATTTGATGACACACCTCGTGTATGCTCGACGGGAGTCTTGAAGGAACGGCGGGCCGCTCCTCGGCAAAAGCCGGAGAGCGGGTGGCGTGACGAGTGGTGTTACTGACGAAGGAGCAGAGGGCGAGATGTGACGACAAAAACGAGAGAATGGCAAGCGAGTGTGATTTGAGCAAGAACTCATTTTATAGGTCATGGTGACGTCCTCTCCTGGACATTTCGGGAAATACCACAAAATCTGTGTTTCCTCCGTGGGTCTGTTTCATGCCCACGCGATTGAGTTTTATAGCCTTTCTTTTGATTCCATGATATTTGAGAACGGCGAAGATAGGAATTTCCGGTCAGTCTCTACACATATTACTAAGGAAAAATAAATGAATAATTAAATATAAATTCAAGAAGGGGATATATTAACAAGGGGAATGTTAATGACGTGAATAAAACAATGTTCTTGTATGTTCTATAAATAAAAACCATAATACGTGATGACAGTGTTCATGATATAGGCAAGCCTGCAATCCTCTATTTAACCGACATTTCAATGAAACACAAACGCAACATGCAGTGCAACAACACGTGTTAAACATTGTCAGTATGTTCAATTTATCATCTCCCAGATAAGAAATATTGGTTGAATGCAGCTTAATATGTAAATGGTAATTATCAGCTTAAAAGGAACCCAATATATTACATCGTCGTGTCTCTCACACATTTGTAAATGTACTACCCGAGTTTTTGATATTATGATTTTACATAAAGCTTCGTTAGAATTGCCAACTGAACGATAGATGAGCGAAAATATCCACTAGCCCATACGTCATTGTTTCCTGCCGGGGTTCAGCAAAAAAACATTAAGGGTTGTTGTTGTTGTTTAGCCGATCAGCCCACCCTGATCGAGCAAGCCGGCGGCACGCAGGTAACCGATCGCCCTCTCCGAAGTGGACCAGAAGTTCATCGCACTAGTGATGTTGTGTTGTGTTCTATGTTGTGCTAGAGTGGTACAGTCTGTCATAATGTGTTCAATTATTTGTGGTATGTCCTGGCACAGGTGGCAGATGAAGTCTGTGGAGTTGCCTAGTCTGTGTTTATATGTCTGTAAGTTGGGGTGATGGCACATCGGAATCGTGCTAAGTTAACTCGATCCGATCTGCTCAGGCTGATCTCCGACCTGTCAATGGATAGCGGCTTCGCACCTCGGACCGCATTCAGACCGAGTCGTGTGACTGCTTTGTGCGTTAGGTGTGTGTGTGTGTGTGTGTGTGTGTGTGTGTGTGTGTTTTCTGTACTGTGTGATGTCTGTGGGGCGTGGTATGGAATGGAGTATTTGGTTATAATGTGTCTCTGGTGTTACCTTAATGATGCGAGGTGTTGGTGCATGATTGTACATGTAGGGGCAAGGGTGTTGTGGGTTAGTTGTCGCTGCTGCCATGAATTGTGTTCCCCTCATGCCTAAATGTTCCCTAACTTTCAGTATTTTTGTTTCTGTGGGCAGGTGTTCTATTGGTGGTGTTTGAGTGCATCCTGTAATGATACGAAGTGCGTTGTTTTGTATTGTCTGTAAGGTGTTTATGTGTGTGTTTGAGATAATGGGTGCCCAGCATGGGCTAGTATAGTCCATAACTGAGCGAATATTGTTTGTATATGGGTGATGTTGTTTCCTGCTGGTGTCCAAAGTTTGTGCCTGTTAGTACCCTAAGCGTGTTAAGACTTGACGTACATTTGTTTTTAATGTCCTGAATGTGGTTTGCAAGAGATAAAGATCTGTTGTATGTGACCCCAAGTATTTTGGTCCTGTGAGTGTGTGGAATGTTGGTGTTGTTTAGTGTAAGCTGTGGAGTTATCTGGTGTTGTTTAGTGTAAGCTGTGGAGTTATCTGGTGTTTAGTGTAAGCAGTGGAGTTATCTGGTGTTCTTTCGTGTTGCTTGTAAGCAAGGTGATGGTTGATTTTGTGGGCACTACTTTGAGTCTATTGTATGTAAGCCAGTCTTGTATACTGTTTATGTATGTTTGTAGGTTATTTTTAGCGGTGTCGATGTTGTTGTGGGTGGATGTTAGAATGATGTCATCTGGATATGATGATAAGGTAAGCTCGTTATTTATGGGTATTGGAATGTCATGCATGTATAAGTTGAACAGTGTTGGTGAGAGAACAGAGCCTTGATGGACCCCGTTCGGAAAAAGCTTGTTTTTGGTTGACTTGCCATTAAATGTGACATGTATCTTCCTGAAAGATAGTTGCTCAGCCACCTTTTGGTGTTATTGTGCATGTTTGTGTTGAGTATTTTGTTCATGAGAGGGAAGCATGGGATAGCATCAAATGCTTTACTGATGTCTATTGTTGCTAATAGTGTACGTTGAGCTGGTCGTCTGGAGTTGATGCCATCCATGATGTGCTGCGTGAGGTTAGTGAGTAATCGTGTTGAGTGGTGAGGTCTGAATCCATGTTGAGTAGGCGATAGTGTTATGTGTGGGTTGGTGATTTGTAAGATTAGTCAGTAGTAATGACCGACAAAAGGGGAGAGTGCATCATAGACAGTGTAGAGCATCTCCCTAAACGCGGCTATACTACTTGCCTAGTAGTAGTAGTATAGCCGCAAAAAGGGAGACAGAAAATGGATCGATTTGAAAATTTCCCCCCCTGGAGATGCTCTACACTGTCTATGATGCACTCTCCCCTTTTGTCGATCATTACTACTCAGTCACATGCAGCTCTCATTGTGGCCGCAAAAGGGTAGATTGCATCATAGACAGTGTAGAGCATCTCCAGGGGGGAAATTTTCAAACGATCCATTTTCTGTCCGACATTTTTCGGCTATACTACTGAGCAAGTAGTATAGCCGCGTTTAGGGAGATGCTCTACACTGTCTATGATGCAATCTACCCTTTTGCGGCCACAATGAGAGCTGCATGTGACTGAGTAGTAATGACCGACAAAAGGGGAGAGTGCATCATAGACAGTGTAGAGCATCTCCCTAAACGCGGCTATACTACTTGCTCAGTAGTATAGCCGCAAAAAGGGAGACAGAAAATGGATCGATTTGAAAATTCCCCCCCTGGAGATGCTCTACACTGTCTATGATGCACTCTCCCTTTTGTCGGTCATTACTACTCAGTCACATGCAGCTCTCATTGTGGCCGCAAAAGGGTAGATTGCATCATAGACAGTGTAGAGCATCTCCAGGGGGGGAAATTTTCAAATCGATCCATTTTCTGTCCTACATTTTGCGGCTATACTACTGAGCAAGTAGTATAGCCGCGTTTAGGGAGATGCTCTACACTGTCTATGATGCAATCTACCCTTTTGCGGCCACAATGAGAGCTGCATGTGACTGAGTAGTAATGACCGACAAAAGGGGAGAGTGCATCATAGACAGTGTAGAGCATCTCCCTAAACGCGGCTATACTACTTGCTCAGTAGTAGTATAGCCGCAAAAAGGGAGACAGAAAATGGATCGATTTGAAAATTGCCCCCCTGGAGATGCTCTACACTGTATGATGCACTCTCCCCTTTTGTCGGTCATTACTACTCAGTCACATGGAGCTCTCATTGTGGCCGCAAAAGGGTAGATTGCATCATAGACAGTGTAGAGCATCTCCAGGGGGGGAAATTTTCAAATCGATCCATTTTCTGTCCGACATTTTGCGGCTATACTACGATGCACTCTCCCCTTTTGTCGGTCATTACTACTCAGTCACATGCAGCTCTCATTGTGGCCGCAAAAGGGTAGATTGCATCATAGACAGTGTAGAGCATCTCCAGGGGGGGAAATTTTCAAATCGATCCTTTTTCTGTCCGACATTTTGCGGCTATACTACTGAGCAAGTAGTATAGCCGCGTTTAGGGAGATGCTCTACACTGTCTATTATGCAATCTACCCTTTTGCGGCCACAATGAGACCTGCATGTGACTGAGTAGTAGTATAGCCGCAAAAAGGGAGACAGAAAATGGATCGATTTGAAAATTTCCCCCCCTGGAGATGCTCTACACTGTCTATGATGCACTCTCCCCTTTTGTCGGTCATTATTACTCAGTCACATGCAGCTCTCATTGTGGCCGCAAAAGGGTAGATTGCATCATAGACAGTGTAGAGCATCTCCAGGGGGGGAAACTGAGCAAGTAGTATAGCCGCGTTTAGGGAGATGCTCTACACTGTCTATGATGCACTCTCCCCTTTTGTCGGTCATTACTACTTTAGTCTTTCTGTTACTTTGGAAGGTGTGCATAGTAAAGTAATGGGTCTATAGGAAACTGGTTCTGTTGGATTTTTGTTTGATTTGAGTAGTGTTTAATTTTACCTTGTTTCCATTTCAGGAATAATATAGTGTTGGTATGAATATATGCTGATATTTGTGAGAGTTAGTATTCCCTGTGGGCCCAAGTGTTTAAGGTGTATGTTAGATATGTTGTCTGGTCCAGTAGCCTTCGAATTCTTAATGTTTTTGATGATCTTGGTGGTCTGGTCTGTATTGAAGGGTGTAATGGTCGTGTCGAGTCTGTAGGTTTTCTTGTGTCTGGCTGTTTGTCTCTCTGCGTGTTTCTGGTTGTTGTCTCTGTTTAAGTGACTTATCTTTGCGTAGTGATTAACTAGAATGTTAGCTTGTTATGTATACGTTGCGATATTATTTTGGCTGCGACAGATAGCAACGTGTGAGGTGTGAATGCCGCTGATAGAGTGAGTAATGCTGTTTATAGTCTTGTATAGCCTGGATGTATCTGTGGAGTTGTTTAGTGTTGTTTTGAATTCCCTAAATGTTTCTGTTTGTTTTTCTTTGAGTGTGTTGTTTATTTCTGTGTTGAGCTGTTGTATCTGCTGTTTTATGGCTTCTGTGTGTGGTGTTTGTGTGTTATGTTTGAGGTTGTTACGTTGACTTATGAGGTGGGCTATTTCTCTAGTGTAATTTAGGTTGTATTTCCTAATGTTGCCCTTGGGTATGTATTTGTTTGCATTATTGATGATCTGATTAAATGTCTTGAGTGTTGTATTGATGTTTATGATGGGTGTGCTGTTTAATGTGGTGAATTGTTCCTCAGTCTGTATTTTGAACTGTTTCCAATCAGCTATCTTGTAATTTCTGTCAGTGTGCCTGAGGCAGGGTTCTGATATGTTGTGTAATAAATATTTAACATAACATAGTGAAGCCCGGTAGTTCAGAATATATAGACGGAACTAAGTTAGAATGGAAATAGAGTAGTATTTTCTAACAAGCAATAAAAATGTATTATACAGGGTGATCGAAAAGTCTCTCCGCAGTAGTAATAAGATATTTACTTTATTGAAATTTTACATAAGGAGATATAAGAATTCTATAAATGTAATGACATATCATTGTTACCTGTTTAGCTTAGACTAGCCTAGACTTCGCCAATATTTTGTTAAAGATTTCACGATATCGTACAATTTTCATTAAAATATCTAACTTCTTGTATGATTGCATTTTTGTCTTATAGAGTCATATTTGCGGAGTGACTTTCCGATCACCCTATATTTGTTCGTAACGATATGTAATTGGTTTATTACATAGTTTTCCATCATCTTGCTTACAAAACGAAGGGGAATAGAATGGATCAAGAATATCTGGGTTCCACAATATCTTACATGTTGCTTACAGGGACCCTCGATCTAGAAAAGGTTGAAAAACACTGCCAGATATATATGCTAGACTTTGTATGTATGTGATAGTCTGTGTAGCACAGTGGGTCCCAAAGTAGGGGTAATTACCAACAAGAGGGTAATTTTTTACATTTCCCAGAGGTAAAAAGGAATTCCTGAAAATTGTATTTTTAGTGTTTGTTTTGTGTAAAAATTGTTTTTCCGAGTTAGACCGTTTAACTGTATAGGTCGTTCGTGTTCGCAGCGTTACAAAAGACGAACGGCTACACGACGAGAAGAATTAGAGACACTTTCCGAGACGGACATGGTGTGTTTATAGTAGCGCGTTAGCTAAAGAAAAGTTAAAAATTAAATTTCTACCTACAGAACCCAGTTTAATCTAAATTCTGTGTAGGCACTGTATGTCAAATCCACAATCTACATCCTTATTAAGGACATTAAATGAATTCGTACATATTTAATACACAGCAATGCTATCTAAAAAAGAGGCCATTCACTTATTACGCCCTGAAAAGCAATGACTCACCTGAACTGAAAGCAAATTCCTGAAAATGCGTCAAGATCTTATTCTGAAGTTTGAGTTTGCAGAGAAAAAATCGAGACATTTTGGACAAAGTGGATGGGGGGAGTGTTCTTTGCTTGCTGAAGAGGCAAAGAAAGTGGTGGTGCTTTTTGCGAGTAGTTATCGTTGTGAGGCAGGCTTTTCAGTAATGATAGTCATAAAGAACAAACTGCGAAGTCGGCTGCACATTGAAGACAATTTACGCTGCGCCTTGAGCAAAACTGAACCTAGAATTCAGGCGTTAGTTCAGCAGAAACAGTTTTATCCCTCGCACTAGACTAGTAGTTGATGGTGACGCGTTTTGCTTGCTTCCTATGTTATGTTGTAGCCATTCTTTGACTAATATCATGTGTGTTTATCTTGTACATAAGGCACTGCATATATAGAAATATACGAGTATTGTGTTTATAAAATTTTAATAATTATTCTCATGCTCAGTAAAATGAAGTTTCCTGTGCTTTTTGCCGGGGTGATAATTTCCATTTGGCGATTAACCAAAAGTGGTAATCACAAAAAAAGTTTGGGAACCGTTGGTGTAGCGGCTTAATGACCATTTTCCAAACTGATTCCGCATTCCAACAATCCCACCTGACTTCTCTTAACATATCACGTGACACCACATGCATGACGTCATGACAGAGGTGTTAACAGGTATGGTGACTGAGAATAAGCTCTCGCTGTTCCTGAATCTCATCGAAGCAACTACTCTGCAGAATGGACTATCACCAACTCAAATTGCAAGAGAACTTGGAATTTCTAGGAACACTATTTATATATGGTTGAAGAGGTGGCAAGAGGAAGGGAATCTATGAAATCATCGCAGAACGGGTAAACCTCGAATGACAACTGCTGCGGATGATCGGATGTTCTGCGATGTTGCCGAAAGCCATCCTTTTACCAATGCTATTGCCATAAGGGAATAATTGCAGCTTGATGTTTCGGCAATGACAGTAAGGCGGCCGCTACATGAAGCTGGGTTACACCATCGGACCTTGGCTATCGAGAAGTTAAATCAGCAACATCGAGAAAATAGACTTCGATTTGCTCAGCAACATGTTGACAAAGGACTTGACTTTTCGAGCAGAGTGCTATTTACCGACGAAAAGACCTCTTCCTCCACATCCCATGTCCGTCTTCATTGTTGGAGGAGGATTAATACGCTATATACTTAAAAGCACATCAATGAGGAAGCAGGTAGCGGTCATGTCAGCTGTAACATGTTGGGATGGATTCATCTGTATGGTGCAGAAGAGCTCACCAAAATAGAAGGGGGGTTTACTGCAGACCAGTATATAGAAATTTTCGAAGAGGTTATGCTTCCTTCTGTGCGTGCATATGCTCTGCCATTTCCTGAACGAGACAAGACAGGTTCCCAATTCACAAACCACGGATCGCCACACGCTGGTTCTCTGAGCAAAGAAATATCAACCTTCTGGATTGGCCAAGTAACGTTTGTAATATGAATCCCATCGAGAATATATGCTGCCTCAATACAAAACATTGTTCGTTTCAGAATATATCTCTCAGTGACTATTACTATATCTGTGTTGCTGATCTAGAAAGAGCATTTGCTCCGGATATAACAATGCCATACTAGTATTCATTCAGCTGTCGTCCATTTGCCAATTGGAATACATTCTTTGCAGTGACGTATGAAACCTACAGATACCCATGAATCTGGTAATTTTATTTAAAATTTAATATGCATCAAAACTGTTTCTTCATTCATAAACCGCCTATGTATGTATTTATATATATCAGGCTTTTGCTCTGTCTTTGTTATAAAATAATATCTGAATCTATGTTCAATATTAAATGTAAATGAATAAATGAATAAAAAATTAATAAATTTGGAATTGCTAAGGGCGCAATAATGCCTACCCACGGTTTTTATACAGTACATTGAAACTTCAGTTCGTTCAGTCTTGCCAATGCCATCACGTCCGAAGGTTTTTTTTTCAGTTTTTACAAGACCATTTTTTATTCACTTCATTGACATCCCCCTCTTAATATATATCCCTTTCTTTAATTTATATTTAATTATTCATATATGTTTCCTTAGCAATATGTAAACCAGTGATGAATGGAAATAATTATGGTCGAAAGACATTGGCATTGAGTCAACCAACCAATCAGCGCTAAACTCCAGATTCATTCATAAAATGTTACAACCGTTCGTATTACACACAAATATATGCCAGGTGTCGCTATGTACCGAGGTCCTCCGTTACCCTTGCTTCCTATCCCCGACTACGACACCCGATTTAATGACAGCCAGAAAACAATTAAAAAATAAAAGTTGTACGCTGGAGGAGACAATCTCAAACAGAATTTACAGAGTGCGCAAACTTATTGAGCCCACGCCTTCAGAGCTCATAAACCTATCCATTGAAAATGGCGTGTTCCCAGACTACCTAAAAAAGGGTAGAGTATCCACTATCTATAAATCGGGTGATAAAACTTCCGCATCAAACTACAGACCTATTTCCATCCTCCCAACCGTCAGTAAACTGTACGAGAGAGTAATATATTGTATAACCAAATAAAATTCGTATTTAGATACAAAATTATCCACAAACAACACTTTGGATTTCTAAGTAAACGCACGACAAATGACGCGATAACTGCACTATTAGAGGAACTTTATAGCAATCTCAACAACAAAAAACTTCACTAATCATCCTTCTTCATCTAACCAAGACCTTTGACGCAGTACCTCATCACATACTTTTAAAAACTAACACTACGGCTTCAAGGGGACTACCCTCAACATTGTTCAACTCATACTTGGCTAACGTGACGCAAATTATACCACAATACTCTTTTACCTCACAGCGAAGACGCTTATCTCTCACAGGGTACCCATAGGGAGCATTCTGGCACCTACCCTGTTCCTCCTTTACATAAACGACATTCACAAGTCACTAAATATAACTTCCTGCTCCAGTATGATCATGATACTTCAATCATAACCTCACATAAAGACTCGCTGCCACTTCAAACGATCACCAACAATGAACTCCATAGTGTGTATGAATGGCTTTATGCCAACAAACTATCCTTACATATTAAAAAAACGGCTTATGTAGTAATCACAAAAAAGAAGTCTATGCCCCGTTTAAACCTACATACACATTCAATCCCGAACTTCTG